>JARYGA010019274.1:0-29703 GCA_030545235.1 Helianthus tuberosus
AAACTGAAGAAAGTCATGACAGTAAGTCTATGATGAAGAGATGAAGACAGTAAGTCTATGATGAAAAGAAGGTTGATGAAGAAAAGAAGGCAGAAGAAGAGATTGTGAAAGAAGAAGAAGCTGTTACTGAAAAACAACAAAATGAAGATGATCCGAAGAAGAAAGAAGAAGATGATGTGAAGCAAGAAAATTCGGTTGAAGTGGATGGTGCTAATTGTGTTGGTGAGGAACAAAAGAACAATGAAGCTGATCAGACACAGACAGAAGCGAAAGCTGAAGTGCCAATCACAGAGGTAAAAATTGATTCTGAAATCTTAAAAACTGTTGAACAGTGCAAGAAATGCATGGAAACGTCCAGTGCTTGTACTGAAAAAGATGAAAAATTCAGAAAAAGAGATTTGGGATTTATTAAAGTAGAAGAAGTTTTCAAAAATAAATGCAAAGAAATGCTAGAAAAAGAAAAAGTTTTGAAAGATAATGATGAAAAGCTCACACAAAAATGCAAAAGTTTAGAAAAAGAAAATGAAATTTTAAAAGAAAAAGTTTCAAAAATGACAGAAGAGTGTTTGCAAAAAGAAAATGCATTTCAAGAAATAAAAAAGGAATAGGATTCAATAAAATTTGCATACCATATTACAAAAGAGTCATATGAAGATGTGAAAAGTCAAATGAAACTTGTTCAATCTAGATTGAAATATTGTTCTGAAACAACTGATACGCTTAAGCGAAAGTATGAAATAAAGCAACAAGTTGTAAACTCTTACATTGAGGATGTTGCTAAGCTAAAGCGTAAAATAGCTGATTTAGAACAAGATAACAACAAGTTACACAGTTATCACGCTTCTTCATATGTGCTTGAGCGCATTTTCAATATAAAACCAGATGGTAAAGATTCTGAGCAAAACAAGAAAGGAATTGGCTCAGAATATCATCAAGTTCCACCACCGTTTGAGGAAAAATTCACGTTCTATGATGACGAGAAGGTGGAAAAGGCTTTCAACATGGTTGATCAATTGCCAGACAATATTGACATAACCTATTCTAAATCTGATGATTCTAGTGATTCAGAGGTGGTAGGTAAGGTCGTTGAAAGTGTCTTGAAAGAAGACTCGGTTGAAACAGGTAAATCTAAATCACATGATGAAATGAAGGTAGTTTTCATGAAGGTTATCTGAAAAACTCAAAATCTGAGAAAAATGCGAATGATGATTCAAAAGGATTGGTTTATACCATGATTGGATCGGACAAATTATTCTCAGATAATGAAGTCCCGATTCAGAATGTGATTTCAAAAAAGATTGACAAAGTTTTCAAATTGGTTGAAATTGAAAATTCTGAGATTCCAAAGTTTGCTGGAAAGAGTCACAAAACTTTTTATAACAAACCTGGTTACAAAAAGAAAAATATGAAGGCTGGGTTGGGTTATAAAAAGAAACAAAATTGGAAAAGAAATGAAACACCAAATTATCAGACAAAGATGAATTTTGTTCATGGAACAAGTTCCGAAGAAGAGAAAGAACTCCAATTTAGACGATAGTCTAATGAAGAGTTCTATGCTCAAAAGAAAAAGCAACAATAACAGGTGAAAGATGTTTCAAAGAGAACATGTTTCAAATGTAATCAAACAGGACATCTTGCACGCAAGTGTCAAAATCCGAAACCTGTTGATGTTGAACAGAAAAAAGAAGTCTGATTTTGTGAATCAGAAATCAACCAAGTTTGACTCAAAGCAAACTTGGAAGCCTAAAATGTCAAAGGCTGACTCACAACAAACATGGAAACCAGTGACACCCAGATTTGGAACAACACAAAGTTGGAAAATAACTGTTGATGCAACTAAACCAAATCAGTTTTGGAAACCAAAAGTTGTTGTTCAAAATCAAAATGTTCAAAAAGAATCACATTTTTACAAAAGAGGTGCTCCAAAAGGTCAAACATGGACAGTTAAGAAACAAATGACTTCAGTAAATGAGGAAAAAGATGATGTTAAAATTGAAAAAGTCTTTGTACAAAATGACAAAGATTTTCCGAAGTTGAATGAAACTTATTGTGTTGAAATGCCTAAGGTCAAACAGACATGGGCTAACTTGTTCAAGTAATTGAATACTTTGAATGTGCAGGTGCTTTCGAAGAAAACTGAATGTCAGCCAAAGGAGAATCAAAGCAGCCTGGCACGAGAGGAGAAGGCTGCTGGTCCCTGCATCTATTAAACAGAGAGTTTGTTTGATTTCTGTAAATAAATAAACCATATTTCAAAACCCTAAAAAATTGAAAATTTTAAAAACCAAAAATATGTTTTTATTTTGTCAAAATTTGAAAAATAAAAAATATGTTTGTTTTCAAATTTGTCCAAATTTCAAATATATGTTACTTGAATACGCCGAAACCCTCACGACGGAACAAACATGATTAATTTCAAAAGATTAAAAAAATGGTTTTCAAACTGTAAAATATCAATGTGTTGTAAATCATGGGGGTATATTTTCTGCAAAACAGAGCATGTGAAGCAGAAATTGGATGGCGAGACAAAGCTATCAGTATCAGGTTGTCAAATTTTCTTTAAATGTTTTGAATTTAGGGGGAGTAAGAAATTGTCAGAAAATCAAAAAACATTAGAAACTTTGAAAAAGCCAAAAACATGATAAAATTCTAAAATGAGTTTTTGTGTAAAAAGAGGAAATGATAGTACATCAGTAGACAATCACAGTACGCTAAAGAAATGGAATGACAAAAATGTGATAAACGGTCTCACTGATGATATGCCAGTAGGTTTTTACACGCTTAGTAGATTGTTTTCGAGATATAAACCTAAATATAAATACTTACTTATCTCGTGGGGAACATCTCTCGGATATATGGGTAACCCCCAAAATCTTGTTTGAGAGATTGCCTGATTCTGAGATACAAGGTCTTTATACTGTTTTATATCTGGGGTATTATACCTGGACTTCTGATATTGCGGAAGCAATGGCCTAGTCCTCGTATAATACTTTACGCGCTTTAAAAGATTACCCTCTGCATAAAAATTGAAAAATATCGAAAGATATGAATCAATTGCAGTTGAAGAAAAGATTCCCTAAAGGGAACACACCTAAAGTCGAGCCTTCATCTCTTTGACTGAATGGTAGTTCATACCTGAGCTCTCAAGGTCTCGCACTAACCCAGAGAACAGATATCAAATTGGTATACTCACCTGTAAGACTGAATCTAGGGAATTTTGATATGGGAGTACATTCTGAGGTGGGACATGCGAATAAGTTTAAGTCCTTAAAACACTAATCTGTATCTCGAATCAATTGAACTTTGTGTGAAAATTTAAGTGGATCAGTATACTGATAATCTAAGTGAATCGTTTAGAACTTAAAGTGTTTAAAGCTCCACGGTGCTAGTGATTTGTCATAAACTGATATGATCCTCTGACGCGAACTCAAACAAAAATATTGTCTGTAAAAATTTCTTTACTACTTTATGATTCAGAAAAATACAAAAAGATTTTGATTTCTGATTTATTTTCGACAACCATGTCTGAGAGTTAAGTTTCAAAATCTAAGTATGCTGATCGTGTTTCTGAAAATAAACAAGTTCATTAATTTGAAACTTGAAGTTTTTAAAATCAAAAATCAAAAACAGTTTGTGAGATCTCCAAGGTCATTAATTTGGACTTGGATGATAAATCGTGAACGTTTTGGATGCTTAATTTGTTAAAATCCGTTGTAAAGAGCTAGATTTCGATCTTGGTTGCTTAAACTACCAAATCTATGAAGTTTGTTGATAGCGGAAGAGAATCAAGTAATCCTGGATAATATTCATATTATTATATTTTAAAGCCAGGATCTTGATTAAAAGTTTTTAAGGGCCAGGTCACAATTCCTGGACAATCGGAAAATGCTTTCACTGTTGAAATATTTTAGCTTATGTTGAGAGAGCCAGGATTTTCAATCCTGAATGTTCAAAATGTTTTTACTTATAAATGTTTGAGGTTTGCAGATGTTATTCCAGACTACGATCTCGATAGCCGAGTCTAAGGGGGAGTCTAAAGACGAGCTCGACGCAAGGGGGAGCATGTATCCGAAAAGCCAGGTGTTGATCCCAAAAGCACTGAAGCTTAATGAAAGGGGGAGCCTGAAGAAAGGAGTCTACCGAAAGGGGGAGAAGCTGAAGCTGAAGACAGATCCACGGGGATACTGTTCGAGAAAGAGGGAGTCTGTGAATGCTGAAGTTGATAAAGCTTTAAGAAGACTCAAGAGAGAGAGAAAGACAAGACGCTATGAGATTGACTGCGGCAATATCCAAGGGGGAGTCTGTTAGTGCAGTAACGTCTATCGCCTCCGTCAATACGATTCGTAGCAAGAAACTGAAGAAAACAAGCCTTTTAGTGTTACATTTAGAGAAAAAGGCAAGGTGGCATTTATGTAATTAATGAGATCTTTCATTAAGCCCCTTGGACTATAAATAGGATCCTAATGTCTTAGTTTAAGGACTTTTGCCATTTTGGAGATTTGGAGATCTAGAGCTAGAGAGAGAAAGTCTAGAGAGAGAAAGTGACGTCGTGATTCAGGTGCTTGTATGTTTTCAGATTTATCAATAGAATCACAGATTATATTATGTCCTGTGTGTTCGGTCACGTTCGTGTACGGATTCCGCATGTTACACGAGTCGGTTCGCAATCGTTTTGGAGTCGAAAACCGGTCCTACATGTACAATCATAATTATACCTATATGCCCTACTCGGTGGAGGAACTGATTAATGAGGACGTGATGACTAATGGTCCAAAAACCGATAAGTCATCAATCAGCAGCAAATCTATTGAAAGTAAACTACCAACCCCCCCCCCCCCAACAAACTTTGTCTCTAAAGGCATGTTTGATCCTAACAACTCGTTTACATGTGCAGATAAAGTAGTTGACTCAAAATGTGAAGATATTCTTGGGGGAGAACAAGTTTTTAATTCTGTTTTTTCTTAAACTTATTTTGATGAAACTGATTCTTGTTATGTGTTGGGACAAAATTTACTTCGTTCGTTTTGTGCTTTTGTGTCGTCTAGTGGGCCTGATGTTTTGGGCGAAACTGTTGATGGTTGTGTTGAATCTTTGAACAATAAGTCTGATGATGAATGTTTTTCATTAAATGCTTGTGATTGTGATATTTCTAACTCTACAGCTGATGTTAATGTGACAGGTGAGGTCCCTCAGGATACATTCAGTAAAACCACTAAAACTCCTTCTCAAGAAAATCAAGAATATCCTGATTCTTCTTCTGAATCGGTCTCAGTGGATGTCCCTAATGTTGAATCTAGTGGGACCCCATTGGAAACCGTGGCTGAAAGCAAACCTCGAGTAGATTCACATGATACATGTGTTGACGAAACATGTGTTGATGAAATTTCAACTTGTTCTAAAATTGAAACTGAATCTGAATCTATTAAAGAAGAAAAAGGAGTTGAAATAAATGAACAGTCACCGACAAATGTTTCTATAACTAAAGCTAAAACTGAAACACCGGTTTTTCAAAATGATCATGATAAAAGTGAGAAGGATGAATCTCATCATCCGTCTACTTCTCATGTTTATGCCAGTTCTGATCAACAGGGATCAAAATGTTCAGAAAAGGCACAAACTAAACAAGCAAGAAAAACAAACAGGCTCATACTTCAAAACCCAATAGATCCACATCTGCTATGAAGAACCAAAATTTCCACACCTTGAAACGACAAACATGTTTCAATTGTGGTATTGCTGGACACATCGCCAGAAACTGTGTTCAACTCCCAAGCGTGCAATCTAAACATAAGAATGAAAAAAATCGGAAGGTCAAGCCAAACCAATCTCGTTGTTCGGAGCCAGTGAAAACTGCAAAATTTGAGACAATGAAGAACAACTATCGTAAAGCTAAGCCTTTTGATCAAGATTGGAATGCAGCTAAACAAAGAAATCGAAATTGTCAAAATGATTTTCATCGAAATTAATATAAAGCTTTTGGAAATTACAATTATAAATGGTCACATCATTATTGGAAACCCAAAGCTAAAGCTGCTCAATCGAACATATTTCAACAGAATTCTGCCAATAAAAACCCATCAAAGTTTTTAAACAAAGACAATCTAGTTTGGCAGAAAGTGACATGGATAGACGCACAAGGAAAACCCAGATCCACTATGGGCTGGGTTCCTAAATCTAACTGATCCCGCTAATCGTGCAAGAACAGCTGTGGAGGACTGTCGTGCGACTTTGGTACATGGAAAGTGGTTGTTCTAGGCACATGACAGGAGACTTATCCCAACTCGTCAATGTCAAAGAATTTGATGGTGGATATGTCTCTTTTGCGGGAGGAGAATCAGGCAAGAGCACATTGAAAGGAACAGCGAGAAATGGCATTCTGAGCTTCGAGAATGTGAATTACGTCCCAGAACTGAAACACAACTTGCTGAGTATCTCACAAATTTGTGACAGAGGATATTCGGTTCGTTTCACCAAGAAGGGATGTTATGTGCTTAAACTAGGAATCGTGATACCAGAGGATTGGTTTTTGATGACTGCCGAAAGATGAGGAAATGCGTATATTATCGATATGAACAAGAAACCATGTGAAGAAATTACTTTCCTTTTCTCACAAAGTTTAGAACATGATTGTCTGTTGTGGCATCGTCGCCTTGGGCATGTGAATATGAAGAATCTGAATCGTCTTGCTAAAGGTCAAATGGTCCGTGATCTACCAATAAAAGACTTCATGCTGGTAGAAAAGTGTGTTGCTTGTGTAAAAGGAAAAGCTCATAGAAAGCCTCATAAGTCTAAGTCTGCACCTTCAACAAAAGTTGTGCTTGAATTACTGCACATGGATCTATTTGGTCCTGTAAATGTGCTGAGCATTGGCAAGAAGGCGTATTGTCTTGTGATCGTAGATGACTATTCTCGTTATACATGGGTTTACTTTCTTAGTTACAAGAATGAGGCTGCAAGTTTGATCAAATAATTTGTCATTCTAGTTGAAAATCAAGCTACTACAAGGGTGAAAGCCATTCGATCAGACAATGGGATGGAATTTAAGAATATCACCTTGGATACATTCTGCGCAGAAAAGGGAATCGAACGATAGTACAGAGTGCCACGAACTCCACAACAAAATGGAGTGGCTGAGAGACTATATCGTACTCTTATAGAGGCGGCTCGAACCATGCTGGCCGACTCGAAGCTTCCTAGTTTTTCTGGGCCAAAGCTGTGAGCACAGCTTGTTACATCCAGAATCATGCTTTAGTAAACAAACGTCATATGAAAACTCCTTACGAGATTATGGAAGGACGTAAACCCTCACTTTCACACTTCCGTATCTTTGCTTGTCCGTGTGTCTTGTTGCTCATGGACACTAATGGGAAGTTTGTTCTTGAATCAACTTGTGATAGGATTCCGCACGCTCACAAGTTACGATTGATATCATTGAAAGATCCTATCGGGTTTTACAATTGGTATCAGAGCCGTTGGTATGTTACCCACATGGTACATAGTTCGTTATGTTTATATCACTTAGTATCTTTTCTCATTTTGAGCGTCAATCATTCCAAACTCAGATCCTAACAATTGGTATCAGAGCTCGGACAGTCAAATTTGATCTAACAATCATTTTGACATAAATAGTTCAGCTCACAATCGTTGATACTGATAGTTGTTTGTTTTGTTGAAAATAGAGTAAGGTTTAATCACGTTCAAAGTTGATTAATCAGTGCCTGTAAAACAACCAGGATGACGTCACAAACACAAGATGATAAGAACACCATCGGTTCACTTTTTAAACCACCTATGCTAAAACGACATGAGTACAACATCTGGGAGAGAAGGATGGGTCATATCCTTTTTTAACAGAATACTGGATGTTGGAGATCGGTTGTATTTGGACCCCATGTTCCCATGGTGCCAAGTGCTGAGGATCCAAAGAAATTCGAACCTAAAAAGTATGAAAACTACACTGAAACCGATTTTCAAAAGTTCAAACAGGATGCCAAAGCATTTAGCATCATTGCATCTGCATTACGCAATGAAATCTATGTTGGGCTGTTACATTGTAAGAGTGCCAAGGAATTATGGGATGCACCTAAGGAATAATTTGGGGGAACTGAAGAAGTAATTGAAAACAATAGGGAAATTCTGAATCAGCAGTATGAAACCTTTTGTCAGATTAAGGGTGAATCATTGACTCAGCAGTTTGAGCGGTTCAGTTGTCTCGTTAGTGAACTAAGACTTGTTAAGGTTGAATTTCCTAAATCTACACAAAATAGCAGGTTTCTTAGATCACTACCTGAAAAATGGGATACAATTGGTTTTGTGACTAGGAATTATGCTGAGTTCAAAGACCTAACACTAACCCAACTTCATGGTAGACTCCTGACCTATGAAAGGGAGTTAAACCAGAAAAAGAAGTTGCAAGAGTCTGGCAAAGTTACAGATGATTATTCATTTGGCAACACAGCTCTTCTGGGTCAGGAAGAGTCTGGCAGTAGTAAGGATCAGAGTTATGATCATTTTATTGACATAACTGCTGGAGGTAATTTCAACTCTGATCCTCATTCATCCAACTTTGCTTTCACAGCAAATGGAGAAAGCAAGAACTCGGATAATTTGTTTTTTGAACTTAATGATTTACAACACTTTGATCCCACCGACTTAGAAGAAATGGACATTTTGAATCATTTGGCTTTGCTTAGTGTGAGAACAAGCAAATTCTATAAAAGAACAGGGAGAAAATTCCCAGGGTTACATGGGAATCTAAAAGTGGGGTTGGATAAATAAAAAATCAAGTGTTATAAGTGCAATAGGCTAGGTCATTTTGCTAGGGAGTGCAGGAGTCAAACCACTGGTCCTATTATAACTCATCCCAGCTCAAACCCTAGACCACAACACCAAAGCACTGTACACTATACCCAATATACCCCTGCAGCCCATGTTAACACTGCTCGTTATGCTGCAACCCCTGTGCCTGTGCATTATGTTCAAACCACTGTCCCACAAATTCAGTATGTTCAGGCCCCTGTCCCTCAGGCTCCAGTGCAACCCGTTGCACCTCAACCAACTGCTCCAACAGTGGTTCAACCAGATCAACAAAGCTTTTTCACCCAAGGCTTTGTTGACTGGAGCAGCATGCCTGATGAGCTTGGTGATGAAAATTTTGCACTCTATACTTCTAATGATACTATTAATGATGAATTTTGTCTGATGGCATTAGAGTCAATACCAGAAGGGGTTGAAGCTGAAGGAGAACAACTAAGTACTGAAACAGTGGATAAAGTGGCCGAAGCAGTGGTTACTGCAGTTGCTGGTGAACTACTGCTGGGAGAAAATTCAGAAACCCTGAATGAAACACTGTTTGATCCTTGGTCCAAAGAAGACAAGGAAGAAAAGGAAGAGGAGAAAGAGGGTGAGAAAGAAGAGAGATCTGATGAAGAAAGTGATCATCAATGTGATTGTGCTATGATGGCAGCTGCCAAGGTATGACCTCAGGTTCTTAAAAATCTGTGTTCAGACAAATGCATTATTGCATTTGCTAGCATTAAAAAGGTGAATGAAAACCATAGGGACAAGGTCTTAACTGATGAAGTCAAATTTGAAAAGTCATTAAAAGAACTTAAAATCAAGTTGGCTGAAAAAGACAAAGAAATTTGTTGTCTAAAAGAAGAGCAAAGCATTACCAAAACCCAACTCCAAACTATGATAGAAAAATATCATGTTTGCAAAAAGGAGTTGGAATCCACCCAAATCACTTGTGAAAAGTGGGTGGAATCTTGCAAAGGTTATGAAGTAATGCTTGAAAAACAGATTAAAAGCAATGTAAAATTTGGTGTTGGTTTTAGAAAGCATGACCAAGTTGAAAACAATGCTACAAAAGAATCTGGTTCAGTGGAGATCATACCCACAAACAAAAATGGCCAAGAAATCAAAATTACTGACAAAAATGGCAACAAAATCACACTTGAAAGACCATTGGACTCTTCAACCTATGAAGAGATTGAGGAATATCAATTTAAACCCAGATGGTCTGATGAGTGTGACATTCTTGAAAATTTTAAACCCATGGATTTCACAACCACTGATGGTGTCAAAACTCCTAAAGCCTAGGTCATTCCTCTGAAAGGCATTCCAACAGTGGTTCAAAACTCTGTTGTTAAGGAGTCAGAAAAGAGGAAGAAAAGAGAAAAGATCAAAAACTTGTTTTGTGAATTTTGTGAAAAGAAGAATCATCTAATAAAAGATTGTTTTCATCTAAAAGCATATGATCTCAACAAAACAAGTGTCATTATACCTGCTGAAAGCTGCACCATCTGTGTTAAATGAAACCACAAAACTCAAGAATGTGTGTATCTCAAACCATTTGATGTGAAAAAGAATGAGTACACTGCAAAAACATCCTTGAGTTCATCAAATTCATCTGCCAAGTTTATCAAAAATCAACCACTGTTTGTGCCAGTTCAAACAGCTGTCACAAAACAGCTGAACCAAACATCTGTCATAAGAGATGTTCAGGTGACTGATGCACCCCCTGCCAATCAATACAAAAGAGGTAAGGAACAACCACCATACCCTAGGGTCCCACACGTTTATGAGGCATACAAAAGGCCCCCTAATGTAGGTCCCCTTGACGTATGGATCTTTCACAGAATTGTATATCTAACCTAGAGTGCGGAATCCTCTAGATCAGATTTGTTACAGAAACGAGTAGAAACAGAAATTCCAATCAAACGGGTCTTCTATTGATTATCCAAACTAGAAGTTTTACAATCAATTCAAGACCTCACAACCTCACAGCCTATCTCTGTGATCTTGCTACAAACCCTATTTCGAATTCTTACTCTCTCTCTATGTTTTCTCTCTCTAGAATTCTCTAACCACTCAAACCCTAATCACAAAACATGTTTATATACCACATGTTTGTGAACTGGGCTTCCTACTGGGCTAGGCCATTTTCCAAGCCCATTACAACAATAAACTCACTAACCAATAAGCTAAGCCCATTACAAAATATCCAAAGACTAAATAATCAAACTATTAAGCTGTTGTCACCAAATATACACCAACAGACTCCCCCTTGACAATAGCTTCATAGTGTAACTTTGTCTTCAAACATCTTGTGTTCTTTTGGTCTTTGGATAGCGTCAGCTACACAGTTTTTGACATCAACAGACTTCCCCTTAGCTGATGCTTCCAATCTCCAAAACTTTCATTCGTTGTAGATCAGTTAGCTAGCAATCCTTGGTTAAGTAAGTAACCTCCAACTCTTTCAAATCTCTCTCTGCAATGTAGTAGAAGGATCCTACCATGCATCTTCACACATCTTCACTTCACTCTTAATCTGCACTTTACTTGTATTCTGCACTTCATTTTGATAACTGCATCAATCTGTTTAGCAACACAAGAAAGTATCTCGAAAAACCATTAGTCTTTTTCACATTTAAAGATAAACCAATATTTTATCTTAGTTTGCAAAAACAACTACCTGTCAATTCAAAATGGAAGTCTTTTAAGAAGAAAATATTTTTGATATTTTAAGAAAGCAGTAAACTATTTACAAAAGCAATAAACACTCTATTTTTGTGAGAATCACTGGTAAGAAGATCATATCAACAAAATCAAACTGTTTCACACTATTAGATAATTCTTTATTTAATTTATTGAAAAGCAGTCCAAGACGATTACCAGTATGCTTGTCCACTTAAACAAAATGCATGAACATTTCAAGTACCATTACCGTATGATACGTTAAGGTAATTTTATTACTGATATACTAGTGTGTCCCATTTCAGGATATACCCCCGCGATCAAGGTATGCACAAAGATTCATCGTAGTAGGTGAGTATACTGAATTCATCCGTCTTGTTTTTCAACGTTTAGATAATTGGTGAACAGGTCAGTACTTCCGTACAGCAGAGAGACCAAAATATCTAACGAGGGCTATGACAAATACCATTTTTTGGTACGATTTATGCTTTTTCCACATTTGAATAACTCTCTTTGAGAGCTTCTTCATTTAAGGTTTTGGCATTTTTAGCTCTTTTAAGATATCCTGGTTGTGCCTAGGTCAGCATGTATCTGGATGCAGCAGAAGGACACCCCTGATATCCCCATATGAAATAACAGTATAAAGACCCAAAACTTCAGATTTTGGCAATCAATCAATGCAAGATTTAAGGTCATTAAACCATACACCACTGATGTGTTCCCCACTCATACTCAGTTCATTTAGGTTTATATCACATTGGTAAGTTGATTATTTCATGCTTTTTGCCTACTGGTACATCATATGATGAAGCTGCTATCACACTTAAGCAATTTAATTTCATTTTCAGTGTGACAGTCTAACTTGCCGATGTACTATCATTTCTCCTTTTTCACACAATGATAACTCATTTTTAATTTTCTATTTTTTTCTGATTTTGATTTTTCAATGTTTTTGTATTTTTGATTTTTTAACTTACTAACTTACTCCCCCTAAACTCACGCACTATCTAAACTCTTTTTGGCTTAGGGAAATTTCTCCCCCTAAATTTTTGTTTTTATGGAGTAAGTTTTAAAAACACAAACAGACTCCCACTTCAATCTGACAATAAGTTTTTCACCAATAAATCATCAATCAATCACCAAAGTAAATAGTTTGTTACCCATGTTAACCTACTATTCACCTCAGACACTTTACAGGAATAACCACTGTCGAACACATCAACAGTCCTTCTTGGTCATCCTGCACACACTCAACAACTCAGTTAGTCTTGAGAACCCAAGCCCTGATAGTCTTGGGTTTTCCAAATTCATCCATTACAAGAACATCCATCCAATATCCATCACTCCTAACTGGAGTCTTGGATTGCTTACCCATTGTTGAACAAGAATGATAATTTCCACTAGGTCTTTGATTGCGAGAGTTCCAATAACCTCTTGGATTTTCTGACCTTTGGAAATTAGTATCTTGATATCTTCTTCTCCCACTCTCATACCATGAATTTTGAAAAAAATTTGGATGTTGTTGAACATTTGAGTTACTAAAACCCCAATGTTCATTTCTTCTTTGAAAATTTCGATTACCAGCAGTTTGGTATCGAGTTTGATATCCAAAATTTTTATTTTGACTTTGAAACTGATTTGATTTACCATTATGATGACTAAATTGTGGAGAAATACTTCTTGGTCTATCAAATCTTTTCGAAGTTGAGGGTTTAGATTGAAATTCAGATTTCTTTGTCTGACAACTTGTTTTTACACTATTGCTTGACCCAACCTGATTCCCATCCTTAACCTCATCAACTTTTTGTTTACCTTTCTTTAAAGAACAACAACTCGCCACATGTCCTTTGTTGTGACATCTAAAACAAGATCTTTTCTTATAAGTTTTCTTTTTGTTTGATCCGTTTTTAGATGTGTTGGCCTTTTTGTCTTCAGTATCCTCATCCACTTTATGAGGTGTACTGTTAGACCCTACAGATTCTTTCAAAGAAACTGGACTATTTGACAAGTCCACAGCTATCGGATCCACTACAGCTGGTGTAGTAGGCACAAAATCAATTAACTCATTTTCATCAGGTAAAAAAGAGTAGTCTTGATTTTTAGAAGATGAAGGTTTAGTAAACCCCACTCCCGTTTTATCATTACTCCTTTTCAGCCCTTTTTGAATTTAAGTCCTTACTAATGAAGAATTTCCAAATTTGTCTATCTTTTCTTTTAGTTCAACAATTTGGTCTTGTGCAATGGCCAATTCCCTGCACTTTTCAGAAAAGTCATTAGTTTTATCCTCTCCAGTTTCACGAGCCAAATCAATGATCTGTAACAGTTCATTGACATTGCTTGTTAAACTGCTGATTTTTTGTTCATTCGATTTGAGTTCATTTAAGCAATTTGACTCTCTTTTAATCAAAAGAACATTTGACTCTTTTAATTTTTGCAATTCAGCTAATTGAATTTTGTTTTGCTCCGATAGTTTGTTAACTTTACCTTGTAGTTCAGTGCAATTAAGACATGTATGACTTACAGATTCTGATGTTACCTTCACCTCTGCTATAAGTCCGTTCACATCAGTCAAGCCCTTTGAAACTTCTGTTTCCTTCTTCTCAACATTCTCCTTCTTCTCTACATTCTCCTTCTTCTCTTCTTTCACAGCATCTGCTTCCACATCTAAAGCATGACCTCCTACACTCTGTCTTGATGAACTCTGATAACGTTTTTCTAAAGCTTCCCACAACTCATAAGAAGTCCCATAGTTCTTGATGGTATGTTTTATTCCCTCAGGCAAGGACTTCTTGATCACTGCTAAAGCTTTCTTTTCAGCATTTACCATGAGTTTCTCAGATTCATCCATCATCTCATAAGAAATCACTTTAACTCTTCCGTCAACTCGTCGTGTAGGAGCAACATATCCATCAATCATACAATACCACATTCTGGTATCTTCACTTTTCATAAATCCCTCAAACTCCTCTTTCCAGCTAGTATATTCTTTGACATTTTTCAGCTTTGGCCAATTCTAAACTATCTCGCCAACATTGTCCACTTTAACCATCTTTAAACACGTTTTACCGTAACCGTGCTGATAAAACCGTACAAAATTTTTCCGAAAACTGTTTTTACCAAATTATACCGTTAGAATCGCCTCGAAAAAACGAATCCAATGATATATAATGTCGAAAACCAAATTCGGGATTTTCCAGAGTCTTTTTTTGCCCTAAAAATCCAAGGAATTCGACGGTGCAGACGGTTCTGTCAAACGACCTACGGATCACTTTCTATTCACAAAAACGTTAATTTTTCCTTACGCTTGCCAAAAAATCTTCCACCCTTTTAATTATGCTACTAATTTCGCTGGTTAATCCAATAATTTTGTTGGAACCTGAAGGTTTATTCATGTAGGTTAGCATAGTTTAAGGGTTGATTATGTATTTGTTTAGTTTACATGTTTGGGTCGATTTTGTAAGGGTTGGGCTAGTAGACTTGATGTCGTAATGGGCCTAGGGTTTAGCCTGGTTGTTTTGTATTTAAACAAACCTCAACCTCTTGGTTGAGGTTGTTGGTTAGATTGTTGGTTGCGACACAAGGGAGCCGAGAGTTAGAGTCTTGTATCATTCATCGTTTAGCTTTGAATGCAAGATCTCTGGTTTGTGTTTTAATCATATTATTGTTTACTTATTTGTTCTTGAATCTACTTGTGATTGTTTTCCGCACCTTCACAAGTTAAGATCGATATCATTGAAGGATCCTAAACCTCAACCTCTTGGTTGAGGTTGTTGGTTAGATTGTTGGTTGCGACACAAGGGAGCCGAGAGTTAGAGTCTTGTATCAGTCATCGTTTAGCTTTGAATGCAAGATCTCTGGTTTGTGTTTTAATCATATTATTGTTTACTTATTTGTTCTTGAATCTACTTGTGATTGTTTTCCACACCTTCATAAGTTAAGATCGATATCATTGAAGGATCCTAAACGGGTTTTACAATTGGTATCAGAGCCAAGAAACCATTCTTAGTTCGGTTTCGATATCAATCGGATTCAAGAACTTCAGTTGCTACTAATCCGGTTTTGGTGTTTGTTTTGCAGTGAAAATTATTAAACATTCAAACTGTTCTTCGTGTAAATCATTGAAAGATATCACTGATTGTGGTTTGTGTGATTTCAGAATATTGTTAGCTGATTTCTCGGGAGTTGGTGATCAAAGAAAATTCAAAGATTACGATATCTTTGAATTTTTGAAAAGTGCTGAAAATCAGGGATTACGAGTCAACAGTGTTTATCTCATATCTGTTTTGCAGGTTTCGACTCGCAACCATTGACAGTCTCGGCTTGTACTGTTCCAGTCTCGACTCGCAACTGTTAACTGTCTCGGCTTGTACTGTTCCAGTCTCGACTCGCAACCGTTAACTGTCTCGACTTGTTCTGCTCCAGTCTCGACTCGCAACCATCAACAGTCTCGATTTGTTCTGCTCCTGTCTCGACTCGCAACTATCGCTGTCTCGGCTTGTGTGGATTTAGTCTCGACTCGCAATTGTGATCTCGAATCGCAACGTCATTTTGCAACGTTACTTAGACCTGGGTATACTTTCTCAGTCACAAAAATGAAACTGCAGTCTTGGTGAAACAATTTATCACTCTGGCTGAAAATCAAGCGAGTGCTAAGGTGAAGGTTATTCGATCTGATAATGGGACAGAATTCAAGAACGTTACTTTGGACACATTCTGCACTGAAAAGGGAATTGATCGTCAGTATAGTGCACCACGGACTCCTCAACAGAATGGAGTAGCTGAAAGAAGAAATCGTACTCTTATCGAGGTTGCACGAACTATGCTGGCTGACTCGAAGCTTCCTAGTTTCTTTTGGGCCGAAGCTGTTAGCACGGCTTGTTACGTCCAGAATCATGCTTTAGTAAACAAACGACATATGAAAACTCCTTATGGGATTCTGGAAGGACGTAAACCTTCGGTTTCACACTTTCGCATCTTTGGTTGTCCATGTGTGTTACTACTTATGGACTCTAATGGAAAGTTTGAGGTCAAAGGGGATGAATGTTACTTTGTTGGATATGCTAAAGGGTCAGCCTATAGAGTATACAACAAGGTAACTAAAAAGGTCGTCGAGTCGTGCAACATTGAATGGCTCGAAGAAAATGCTACGGACGCTAGAGTTGGACCAGATTGGTTATATGATTATGCTAAATTGTTTAAGTCATTTAACATTTTGTCAAGTGATTTTTCAGATGCAGGTGTGTCTATTCCAAAACAACCGCTGTCTTTTGAGGATACTGAAGAAGAAGAACAGACAGAAGGAAGCGTCAGACAACATACCATTGATCCGCCAGGAATGGTGTTTACGCAGCATCCTACGTGTCAACAAACGTCCCATCAATCCCCTGAAGGTGCTTCAAATAGTGGTTCTGCATCTAATGGTTCCGGATCTGCACTATTTCCTGAACCAATTCCTGAGGATTGCATTATTACCACTCCATTCGTTCATAATACTGCATCATCTAATGAGGGGGAGTCTAGCAACACCACCACTGAAGACGAGACCGTACCTGACCTGGCAATACCCACAAGTGTTCAACGGAATCATCCTATAGAGAATGTGATTGGTCCTGTAAATGCAGGAGTTTTAACCAGGAGCCAATCAGGAACCATCAATACTTGTTTATATTCTTGCTATATTTCTCAAATCGAACCTAAAACTGTTGATATAGCTTTGCAGGAACCAGGCTGGGTAGATGCTATGCATGAAGAGCTGAACCAGTTTGAGAAGCTTGGAGTATGGAAACTTGTCAAGTTGCCACAGGGAAAGCGCAAACTTGGAACTAGATGGGTTTTTCGAAACAAGCAAGATTCTGCAGGGGTTATTGTTTGAAATAAAGCAAGGCTGGTGGTTCATGGATTTCGACAAATAGAAGGCCTGGATTATGATGAAGTATATGCTCCGGTTGCCCGACTTGAAGCCATCCGGATCTTCTTAGCTTACGCGTCATATATGGGGTTCACTGTGTATCAGATGGACGTCAAGACAGCGTTTCTATATGGGGATGTGAAGGAAGAAATCTTTGTTGAGCAGCCGCCAGGTTTCGTGCATCCAGAATATGCCTACAAGCTAGATAAGGCATTGTATGGATTACACCAAGCACCACGAGCTTGGTATGCCACACTAACTGAACATCTTCTGGCTCATGGGTATACACGTGGCACGATAAACCAGACTCTTTTTATCAAGAAAGTGGGCAAGGATCAGATCTTAGTTCAAATCTATGTTGATGATATTATTTTCGGATCTACAAGTGAGGAACTTTGCAAGGAGTTTGAGAGAGTTATGAAGAAGAAATTTGAAATGAGTGCTCTTGGGGAAATGACACTGTTTTTGGGTTTACAAGTCAAACAGAATTCTCAAGGGATTCTTGTCCATCAAGGGAAGTATGTGGATGACGTGCTATCAAAATTTAACTTTTCAGACGCAAAACCAGCTGAAACACCAATAGCAGAGAGATCGTTATTGACTGAAGATGAAGAAGGATCTCCCGTGGATCAACGTCAGTATAGGTCTATGATCGGGTCGTTGATGTATCTGACAGCTAGCCGACCGGATATTATGTTTGCTGTCTGCAACTGTGCAAGATATCAGGCTAATCCTAAAACTTCTCATCTTAGTGCTGTTAAACGGATCTTTCGGTACCTTAAAGGCCGACCTCGGTTTGGTCTGTGGTATCCGAGGGATTCCAATTTTGACTTGTTTGCTTTTTCTGATAGCAACTTTGGAGGTACTGATAGTGACAGGAAATCTACATCAGCTGGATGTCAATTTCTGGGTGACAGGCTCATTTCTTGGCAATGCAAGAAACAACAAACGGTGGCGATTTCTACAGCTGAAGCTGAGTATGTTGCCGCGTCTGCATCTTGCTCTCAAGTGGTGTGGATGCAACATCAATTGCAGGACTACGGTTTGACTTATCTCAACACTACTATTTACTACGATAATGATGCTGCAATACAAATTGTTAGAAATCCTGTTTTTCACTCCAAAACCAAGCACATAGACATAAAAGTTCATTTTATTCGAGATTGCTTCGACAGAGGTCTTGTTACACTTGAGCAAATCGACACAGATGCAAATGCTGCCGATTTGTTCACCAAACCCGTCAGCAGCTCAAAATTCAAAGTGCTTGTGGATTTTCTAAAAATGATCCGCTTTACTGACTGAGCATGTTTTTGTTTTTCGTAGGTAAATTTGTTCATAAAGTTTTCTATTCTTAGGTAGTTCTTATTTATGCTCAAATTTAGGGGGAGAATTTTTGAAAAATACAAAAACATTAAAAAAAATTGAAAAAATACAAAAACATTAAAAATAGAAAAATAAAAAAAAAGGTGTTGCATGACTGGGAAATGAAATAAATTTTCACATTATGGTCGAGGGCTGACTCATGTAAGACCAGTATCGAAATAGTTTGACTCTAGTATGATGTGTTGGTAGGCTCTATCCTTTAGGCTGGAAACATTGGCTGTTTCTGTTCAGAACTAAAATAGTACATGACCTCAGGAAAGAAAATCACTTGGAATTAGCTCATTTCTATTTGAATGTCTGTATGTTGTCCCGATACACACAATTTTGGTCTGACTCTGAAAAAGTCGTGTATCTCCTTTGCTGCATCCAGATATATGCTGACCTGGAGGTGCTAGGCAACGTCAGCTTCTGCTGCATCCAGATACATGCTGACCTAGCTGTACGTTGTCGCTCTGTAGATCAATTAAACACCCGAAAGAGGCCCTCAAGTGCCCAAAAGAAACCCTAGAAACCTATATCAAATTGAGAAAAACTCATTTTATCTTGTACATTATACCTTCTCTGCAAAAGATCTATTCTGTTCTTTTCTCAACCTATTCCCAGTTAAGATTTCAGAGATCTGGATTGGACTTGTGAAATATGTGGTAGGGAAGCTGCTTACATGATAGGGTGTGCTGTCTGTAATTCCGAGATTTGATTAGTATTTGTTTGGGTGTTCATTGTTAAGAAATCAAAACATGATAAAATTTGTTACAAGCAGTTATATGGAAAAGGTCTAGGGAGATGAGTTTAGATGGACAAATATACTGGCAATCTTCTAGATCATTCGGTAATAGATCAGTGTTAATAAGTGATGTCAAGCCCGAAACCTCGTGATTTGATCCCTGAGTAATCTCCGTTATTTTCCTAATTTATTTTTGTAAATAATAATTTTTATTATTATTTATTTTTGTTTTTTAGGTTTTTGCAAATCATGCTCAGAAAGTTTAAAGGATTATAAGTGTTAACTGTTTAATGGATTTGATTAAATTTGATTTACTATGAAATCTTTTCAAAGATAATCCGTGTTTATAAGCTCAAACAGTTGGCCCGGCCCAAGCCCATTTAATCGGGTTAGGGTATAAGTTAAGGGTCTCGAGTCGAGACCTCATTTCTCACTCGAGACCTTCAACAATTCTCTATCAAAGTTCCGGCGAAAACCCTTGTTCTTTGTATTTCCGTTTTGATTCCGACATAAATCTCTAGTTTCGAGTCATCATACTTGGTGTTTCCGGTCTCGATTCATTATTTTTAAGGTATGATGATGTTTTGCTTGAAGTTTTGCAGATAATTTGCAGATTTGATAATTTGCAGGTTTGATGTTTTGAAGATGGCCAAGAACCCTAACTTTATATATTTTGGTCTTCAAACGGATCAGAGGATGTTTTGGGATTTTGATCCAAAATAGTGAAAGGATAAAGTTGTTTGTGAAAGTCTCGACTCAGATTTCATCAGGACTCGAGACTAGTGATTGCGAGTCGCAACCTCATGATTATGACTCGAGACCTTTAGGTCTCGACTCAAGGTCTTGACTCGAGATCTCAGAATCTTAACTCATGGTCTCGACTTGTGATTTCTGATTGCGACTCGAGAACTCATGGTCTCGACTCATGGTTTCGAGTCAACAGTAACCGGTCTCGAGTCAAGATTGAACATTCTGAGTTGATGTAGTCAAAAGTGTTGATTGTGAAAATATTACTGTACATGTTTGTAATGCACTTCTGTTTTGTGCAGTCTATGGATTTAAAGTTCATTGCAACACACAATCAGGCTGGATACTTAGCACCTCCTCCAGAGAAGCACAAAAGATTGTATACCTCATTGATGAAAGGTCTCAATAACTGCCGCATCGTTCACGCATTACGAGACAATCCAGTTATCTATGAAAGTCTTATTCAAGAATTCTGGAAGAATGCAAAAATTGAAGTTGTTGAGGGAAAGGGGGTTATTGTCTTTCAAGTTAAAAAGAAAACTGTTACTGTGTCAGAGCAGATGATTTGAGAAGTATTGCAGTTCAATGATCAAGAAACAGATTCGATCGAGCTTCCAGCTGGCACAGTTGAAGCGATATTGCCTAGACTGAGTTATGAAGGAAGATATCCACCTCTGGTTAAGAAATTTGTACATCCTTATTGGCGACTTCTGCTGCACATGTTTCTCTTGTGTATATCCGAGAACAGAGGAGGCACAGATCAGCTGAACAGTACACAGGCTGCTGCTTTAGTCTGTGTGATAACTAATGAAGCGTTCAACTATTCGAAGTATATTTTAGAAGCTATGAAAAGGAATGTGCTAGGAGTCAGGAAAGACAAATTTCTCATGTATCCAAGGTTTCTGCAAATGATTTTTAATGCTCGTTATCCAGAGTTGGAGAGATCTGGTAATACATTGGAGTTGAAGCCCATGGGTCCAGCTTGTTTTGGTGCTCTCACTCCAAAGAAGGGTACTGAGAAGAAATTCGAAGGATTGATTGATTTAGAGAAATTTGGTCAATTTGCAGAGACTGAAGATGTTGTTGCTAATCCAGTCATTGTGCAACCTGTTCCAGTAAATGTTGCACCTGCAAATGCTATAGTTGCTGAAGAACATGATATCCAAATGGGTACCGAAGATGAGCCTGAGACAGAGATTTTAACAATTGACTCTGACGATGAAGGCATTGAGATTATGTGTGATTCTGGGGAAGATGAAGAGCTTCCTCCTGAAGCTGAAGTTGATACTACTGTTTCTGCTGTTCCACCTGTGATTACTGCTGAAAGTTTGGCTTTGTTATTAAAATCTGTAACTGATAAGATGGGAAATCCTCCTTCTGATCTTTCAGTGTCAAGTGAAAAGCCTAGTGAAGACCCAAAGGATTCTGATTCCATGCCATTGAAGCGGAAAAGGAGGGATCCTCGACTCGGAATGTATGTTGAACAAAACAAAGATCAATCCATGACTATTGTTGAAGATGATGACGGTTTATATGATTTTGATTTTGAAAGAAGTATTGCTGACACTACCACCTCTACTGAAGATATATTTGATTCCAACATTGACTCTCAAGGAAATGTTTTGGAGACCACTGCTGCTGATTTTCAGGTTACAAATGTTGATACAGATCCCGTTGTTGATACTATGCCACTTGGTATTTCTGAATCTACAGGGCCTTCTAGAATTGTTCCTGATGTACCTAGTAGTTCGAGTGGTAAAAGACCTGAAGAGCCATTTAGAATGCCGTTTGATGATGATTCTAGTGATGAAGATGAGTTTATCAGCATGAGAGATATGAAGAAAAGAATGGTTGTACTTGAGCAAGATTCAATTCATAAAGATGCGAAGATTATCCAACTTGAAGATACGATTGTGAAGAAAGATCAACAGATTGAGCAGCTTCAAGGAGATGTTAGTTTGTTGTTTAACATGGTTTATGACTTAAGTGGAAAGTTGGAGAAGAAATTTGGACAGGAGTTCTCTGATCCAACTGATGTTGAAAACAGGAAAAAGGCCTTTGAAAAGGATGATGCTGAAAGAAGTGCTGCTATGGAACAATACTTTAAAAGAGTTATTGATTCTGTTGCAGACAAAGAGAAGGCTGAAAGAATCAAGAAGAAAAGAGAGTTTGTAATTATGAAAAATCGGAATCTAAATCCAGATGATGATGATGCTCATGCAACTCATCATTTAATGGATGTTGGTGAAACTCTCTATGATAAGGTTGGAAATCATTCTGGTGTAGTTAGCTTGGGTTATGATCATGATCGCAAAAGATGGTGGATAAAAAGAAAAGTTGGACCTGTTGAGTGGTACAAACATCCAGGCCAGTTTCAGTCGTTTACTAAGGTGGACTTGACAAACTTGTCTAAAGCACCTTATGTAGATGATAAGCCTGGAGGACCTGGATATATGTTTTTCGAGAGGTTGAAGAGGGAGGTTCTTAAGGGTTTTCCTTCAATGCGTACTGCAGAGTCCACTGTTAAACCAGCTAAAGGCATTAGAGATCCATACACAAACAAGTGAATGAAGATTGTGCGCTGGCCTGTAACTGACAAAGAGAAGGTGATTCCATTGGTGAAAAAGATTCCACAGGGTGCTCTGAAGTCCTTGCATTTTTGGTCTTATGACGAGCGCTTAGGGCAGGCGGTGATTGTTTGTGATGATGATGTGTGTTTTCGCTTGGTGGATCAAATTGATTTGCTGAATGTTGCTCTTGAAGATTTGGAAGTGTTAGCTAGTCATCAAATTAGAGCTACTGAAAAATATGAAGAAATTGCAAAAGCTTGGACCGCTGCTGTTGCATCAGCCATTCATATTCGTACAAAGGGTTTTGGTGGTCTTAAGGATCGGTTGCAAGGTGATCGTGAAAGTTGAAGTGTCAAGAACCTGCATACATAAACCTAGGGGGAGATTGTTGGAACCTGAAGGTTTATTCATGTAGGTTAGCATAGTTTAAGGGTTGATTATGTATTTGTTTAGTTTACATGTTTGGGTCGATTTTGTAAGGGTTGGGCTAGTAGACTTGATGTCGCAATGGGCCTAGGGTTTAACCCGGTTGTTTTGTATTTAAACAAACCTCAACCTCTTGGTTGAGGTTGTTGGTTAGATTGTTGGTTGCGACACAAGGGAGCCGAGAGTTAGAGTCTTGTATCAGTCATCGTTTAGCTTTGAATGCAAGATCTCTGGTTTGTGTTTTAATCATATTATTGTTTACTTATTTGTTCTTGAATCTACTTGTGATTGTTTTCCGCACCTTCACAAGTTAAGATCGATATCATTGAAGGATCCTAAACGGGTTTTACAAATTTCGCTGGTTATTTCGCTGAACAGGCTAATTTCGCTGGTTATTATGCTGTCAGGTCAATTTCGCTGGTCAATTTCGTCTGTTAAATTCACCGGGTAACCAGTTCGCTATTACGACGACCAGTAAATTCTCCGAAAACCATGATAATTTCGCTGTGGAAAATTATACGGTTACCAAAGTCGCCTTTGGATTTTAACTTCGCCGGGTCAAACAATTTCGCTGGACTGTTAAATTCGCTGAACCAGTAAATCAGGAAACTTAATCTTTTCGAAATTCTGAAGATTTTCCAGATTTCACCAACACTTTCCTGCAAAATCACAAGGCAAAATATCAGTAAATTTTCGAAAACAATATGATGAACACGAAGAACAGTCTTCGAATTCCAGCCAAATACTCGTCAAAATCCAACAGAAATCGTCCCGAAAACCTGCAAATCAGCAAAACTCAACAAACAAACCGATCAAACACAAACAAATTCGCTGAAAATTATCAAAACTCAAGAAACTTCGAAACCCTAATTTTAGGTTTAAAAAATTTTGAAAATTTTAAACCCTTCCACCCGAAATCTGCAGATCACAATTCTGAACCGAGCTTCTTCAAGAGCCTAATGCTCTGATACCAATTGTAGGTCCCCTTGACGTATGGATCTTTCACAGAATTGTATATCTAACCTAGAGTGCGGAATCCTCTAGATCAGATTTGTTACAGAAACGAGTAGAAACAGAAATTCCAATCAAACGGGTCTTCTATTGGTTATCCAAACTAGAAGTTTTACAATCAATTCAAGACCTCACAACCTCACAGCCTATCTCTGTGATCTTGCTACAAACCCTATTTCGAATTCTTACTCTCTCTATGTTTTCTCTCTCTAGAATTCTCTAACCACTCAAACCCTAATCACAAAACATGTTTATATACCACATGTTTGTGAACTGGGTTTCCTACTGGGCTAGGCCATTTTCCAAGCCCATTACAACAATAAACTCACTAACCAATAAGCTAAGCCCATTACACAATATCCAAAGACTAAATAATCAAACTATTAAGCTGTTGTCACCAAATATACACCAACACCTAAACCAAGAGTGAACAGGCAACCCTTTAGGTACCAACAGATAATTGGGCAAGACCCCCAACAGTGGTTAGAGACAACCAGTTCCAAAACTGTCCAAACGCCTGACCTAACCACTGCCCATCCACCTGAACTTAACCTAGACACTGCTGAGACCCCATCCAAAGCCATATTGGCTTTGGAGACCTTAATGAACTAATCCTTTACTTCATGTGCAGGGAGCTTCTACATGCTTAGATAGTCTTTGGTATGTAGATAGTGGAGGCTCCAGGCACATGACAGGATGTAGAGCCCTTCTCAAGGATTTCAAAACTTATGGAGGGGGTGATATGTCCTTTGGCAATAATAGTAAAGGAAAGATTCTGGGGTCTGGTACTGTGCAATCTGGTAAAGTTAAGTTTGAAAATGTCAATCTAACAGACAATCTAAAATTCAACCTCTTAAGTGTCTCTTAAATGAGTGATAAGGGCTATGGATCATTCTTTACAAAAGAGTGTTGTAGGATTGTTGGACCAGAAATGGTTGAAAAGATTGAAGCAATAATCAAAAATGGAAAAACCCAACTTGTTACTCAAAGAAGTGGCAATGTTTATGTGGTTGATATGTCAAAAGAGTGCCCAA
This sequence comes from Helianthus tuberosus, assembly GCA_030545235.1. NCBI lineage: Eukaryota > Viridiplantae > Streptophyta > Magnoliopsida > Asterales > Asteraceae > Helianthus > Helianthus tuberosus. The sequence goes on from JARYGA010019274.1 coordinate 25,282, forward strand.
GGACTGATGCCTATCTGTTCTCAGCTGCTTCAAATAAAGAGACAGAATTATGGCACAGGAGATTGGGGCACACAAATCTCAAGACAATCATTGCTATTTCAAAATAGGGGTTACTAAGAGGTTTACCTCAAAAACTGTTCACCTGTCCTGAGCACTGTGTTTCCTGCCTAAAAGGAAAACAACATAAAAGCTCTTACAAATCAATTGAAGAGTCCAAAACAACCAAATGTTTGCAAATGCTTCATATGGATTTTTTTGGCCCAGTAAAAGTCATGAGTCTTAGGAAGAAAAGATATTGTTTGGTTATTGTTGATGACTTTTCTAGGTTTACATGGACTTGCTTTTTACACTCAAAAGATGAGACTGCAGGCATTCTGCAAAACTTTGTGAAACAGGTTGAAAAGCAGTTTGAATTGCCAGTAAAAATCTTCAGAAGTGACAATGGCACAGAGTTAAGGAACAAGGAGTTAGATTATTTCTGTGTGTCGAAAGGAATTGTGAGGCAATACAGCATTCCAAGAACACCAGAGCAAAATGGGGTTGTTGAAAGAAAGAACATGACTTTGATTGAGGCTGCCAGAGCCATGCTTGCTGATTTAGATTTGCCATTAACTTTTTGGGCTGAGGTAGTAAACACTGCTTGCTATGTCCAAAACAGAGTTTTAATCAACCCCAGGCATCAAAAGACTGCCTATGAACTGCTGTATAAAATAAAGCCATTGATTTCATATTTCAAAGTTTTTGGTTGCCCACGCTTCATTTTAAACTTAAAAGATTCTATCTCAAAGTTTGCAGCCAAAATTGATTGTGGTTGTCATCTGGGATACTCAACCACTGCTAAGGCCTACAAAGTGTTTAACACAAGGACCAAAACATTGGAAGAGACTTTGAATGTAAAGTTCAATGAACTTTCATCAATGAAAATCCCAGCAAATCCTGCTGATTTATTTGATCTTGATAAATTCACATTTGAAAGTGTTGCTGTCAAGACTAACAATGCAGGTCCATCAGAAAATTCTTCATCAGACTATGGGTATGAAGTCATCATTCCTCAGCAAAAGTCTGCATCAAATGGTAGAGCAACAGATGTTCAAAACAGCTGTCAAAGCTCAACCACTGCTACCTCAACAGTTGTTGATCAAAGTAGCCCATCAACCCCTGCTTCCACATCATCAAACACTGTGGACCAAATTCCCCAAACAGTGGATAAAAGTCAGCATGCGTCCACACCATTACCTCCTATTCCACCACCTTTTGAAGCCACTGCTGGAACATCAAAGTCACCAGCAGTGGTTAGCTCAGATGAATCACATCTGCAACCCTCACCACTCAATGCCATTGTTCCATACAAAGGAGATTTAATCTTCTTGAAGTCTCATCCACCTGACCAAATCATTGGCAACATCAGTGAAGGGATGCTCACAAGAAGCCAATCCCAAAACATCTGTCTTTTTGCTGGGTTCCTATCCCTCCATCAGCCAGTCAAGTACCAAGAGGCACTAAAAGACAACAGCTAGGTAGAAGCCATGCAAGAAGAGCTCCAACAGTACAAAAGGCAACAAGTATGGGAACTTGTACCACTGCCAGAGGGTGTAAGTCCTATTGGCACAAAGTGGGTCTTCAAAAAAAACTGATGAAAGGGGCATTGTTGTCAAGAATAAAGCTAGGCTTGTGGTTCAAGGGTTCAGACAGCAAGAGGGCATTGACTATGATGAAACATTTTCCCCTGTAGCAAGACTTGAAGCTATCAGATTATTCATGGCCTTTGTTGTCAACCACAACATCAATGTGTATCAAATGGATATCAAATGTGCATTCCTCTATGGTAAGATTCAAGAAGAGGTGTATGTCTGTCAACCTCCAGGTTTTGAGGATCCATTTAATCCAAATCATGTCTACAAGCTAAATAAAGCTTTGTATGGCTTGAAGCAAGCACCAAGAGCCTGATAGTGACTTTGCTGGATATGCCAAGACAAGGAAGTCCACTTCAGGAAGGTGCCAATTCCTAGGCAATTGCTTAGTGTCTTGGAAAAGCAAAAAGCAAGCAGCTGTTTCCACATCCACTGCTGAGGCAGAGTATATAACTGTTGCAAGCTGTACAGCCCAACTGCTTTGGCTTCAAAATCAATTGCCGGATTTTGGTTTCACTGCCTTAAAGACACCTCTCATGTTGGACAGTCAGGCCGCAGAAAATATCATCAAAAATCCAGTCTCTCATTCAACCACCAAGCACATTGATATCAAACATCACTTTGTGAGGGATTGCTATGAAAAAGGTTTGATTTCTCTACACCATGTACCAACTAAAGATCAGCTGGCAGATGTGCTAACAAAAGCATTAGATACATCCACCTTTGAAAGCTTGATCTCTAGGATTGGCATGCTAAACATGGAATAACAAGCAAAATCTTGTTTTTCTATGAATAAAAGCATTAAAATGTTTTCAGAAAATCAAAAATCCATATTTAAAAATAGCTAAAAATGAATTTTTCATTAAATCCTTGAAAAGTCTGCCATAACCACTGTTTTGTTCAAACATCTGTTTCCTAAATGCTGTCCACTGCTGAAAGTCAACCCCTATTCTCTCATTTTCTTGGTAATCACTGTTGTTCAAAATCAGTGTTTCTCTCCACTGATAAGGCTATCCACTGATAAGGCTATCCACTGATAGTTAAAATCACCCATTGTTCTCATTATGACCGTTGCAACCACTGGTATATGCTTCATCAGTGGTTTTCAAAACAACTGTTTTCCATTATTCATCTTCACATCAGAGGTTGGCACGTGGACAGTACATAGCGGTCAAATCTTTGTAACCGCTGCCACGTCAGCATTCACTTTTTCCTTATAAAACCCTGATCAAAACCCTCAAACAGGGTTTTACACTGTCGAATTGAATTCCAAAATTCCTTTCTCAAAGCAGTTTCCATCCTTCTTTCTCAAATCATTCGTCGTTCCTCTTCGTCAAAATGACAAAATCAAAGTCATCTGCAAAATCCACTTCACTATCATCTTCTAAAAAGGCCAATCAAATGGCTACCACACCCATCGAAATACCATACAAAGCTCCTCACAATTATCTGGGTCTCCTTACAAAACCTGGCACCACTGATACCTTCGATTCCATCATTGACACTATGTCTGCATCAAAGTACAAAACTTTGTTAACAGCAGATGTTCCAATTTACCTGAAAACCCAGAGAGAGTTTTGGAAAAATGATAGTCTTGAAAAACAAGGAGAAGATGTCATAGCCATTAACTCTTCTCTAATGGGTAAAACAATCAATATCAGATCACAATCCATCTCGGAAGTCTTTGAACTCGATGATCAGCAAGGTAAAACTTCTTTTCCCAAACACAAGTTAAAAACTGATTTCCTTGAAAGGGGGTATGCAGATACAATAAAAAAGGATACCTTACAAAAAGGTAACTTTCCACCTGCAACAAGATTTTTGTTTCATACCCTGTTAATGTGTGTTTCAAACAAAACTACTTCTTTTAATGAGATACCATTAAAGATTCAAAACCTAGGATATGCTATTCTCCAAGATGAAATTTTCAATTACTCTCAGGAAATCTTTAATGATTTGGTTAAAAATGTTGATAAAAAGTCATTCTTACCTTTTCCAAGATTTCTAAGTTATTACTTTCAAAAGAAATTTGGTAAGGATGATGCTCATGTAATACAACAAGGTGACTCTTTTCAAATAAACAGTTTAACTGCTGAAACTTTCACAAGAATGTCAACACCTTGCAAAACACAAACAAAGGTCCCTGAGCATAATTTAGCAGCTACCACTGCTCCTCAGGTATCTGCTGCTGAGCCCACTGCTATGAAACCCACACCTGCCATTACCAAAAAGCCTAAAAGAAAATCATCCAAAAAGCCCCCCAAACCCACTAAAAAGGCAACTCTGGAAGATGAGATCCCAGAGCAACTGCCAGTGACAACACAAATGTCACCAACAACCATTGCTGCTACTTCCTGGACACAGCAGATGGTAGAAAGATCTCCACCCTTGCCTCAAACTCCTCCTGCGTCTTCACAAAAAGATCAGGTTGTAAGCACATTGACACCCAATCATGATGCTCTGGAATCACTTGATTCCATCATCCACAACCCACTTCCCTGGGCAAATTCTCTTCCACCCCTATCCTCACCTCACAAATTCCACCATCAATAAAACCCTTGTTGGAAGCAGTTGATATTGCCCAGACATAAATCAGTTCTTCTCAATCACCTGTCAATGAGAATATACATCAACAAGTGACTGAGTCTGGTGTTTCTATCACTGTTAACCCACCAACATCAAATGACGAGGCTACACTGCTGGAATTGCCTGAAATTCCAGTTAGTAATTCAAGTGGAGCAGCAACTACAAGTGTTGGATCAACAGATCTACATTTGGCCAGTTGTTTCAT
>JARYGA010019275.1:0-27373 GCA_030545235.1 Helianthus tuberosus
ATGCTTCAAAGGCAATGCTAAGTTCAAGAACTGCGGGATGCCAGTTTTTCGGACCACGATTGGTCACCTAGCAATGTAAGAAGCAGACCTCTGTTTCTTTGTCCACATGTGAAGCCGAGTATGTATCTGCTAGCAGCTGCTGCTCCCAGATCCTGTGGATCCAGCAACAAATGCGTGACTACGGTTTGCAATTTCTTAACTCCCCTATCTTTGTTGATAATGAGGCAGCTATTAACATAACAAAAAATCATGTTCATCACGCTAAAACCAAACACATTGAAATTCGTCATCACTTCATCCGAGACTGTTTCGAGAAGAAGTTGATACGAATAGAAAAAATCCACACCGATGAACAAAAAGCTGACTTACATACCAAAGCGTTCGACAGAACACGTTTACAATATGTTTTAAAACTTAATGGTATGAAGTTATTATCGGTTGCGGAAGGGATTCTTGGTGTAGATGAAGGTACCACTGTAGATGATGTTGAAAAGCAATCTGCAATGGTTTGTCGATTTTTTTACTTGTTTTGGTATTTAGGGGGAGATAGGTAATATTTTCAGAAAATACAAAAATAATAAAAATGAAAAAAATCCAAAAACATGAGATAGTTCAAAATCCAAAAACAATAGAAAAACCGAAAAAGAGTTTGTGTAAAAAGGGGAAATGATAGTACATCAGCTAGACAGTTGAAGTATGCTAAAGAAATGTAAAGTTTAAAAGCATTAAGCAGTCTCACTGATGATATGCCGGTAGGTTTTTGCACACTTAGTAGATTTTTCGAGATATAAACCTAAATCACAACTTGCTTTTACGTGGGGAATATCTCTTGGATATATAGGTAACCCCCGAAATCCTGTTTGAAGGGCTTTTTATTTCTGGCATACTAGGTCTTTATACATGATGATATTTTGGGTATTATACCAGGACTTCTGATTTTGCGGGAGCAATAGCCTAGTCCTCGTATAATACTCTGCACTGCTTTATAAAGCCTCCCCTCAGCATAAAAAATGATGAAACATTAAAAAATGCTAATCATGTGTTGTTGAAGAAAAGATCCCCAAACGGGACACACCTAAAGTCGAGCCATCATCTCTCTGTCTGAACGGAAGTTCTAACCTGAGCTCTCATGGCCTCGCATTTACCCGTTACATATAGCATTAGTGTACATTCACCTGTAAGACTGAATATAGGAGTCTGGATACGGGAGTATATTCTGAGGTGGGACACGCGTTTAAGTTAAGATCTTAAAACACTAAATTCGTATCCTGATTAATTGAAATTTGTGTGAAAATTTAAGATGGGTCAGTATATCGGCAATCTAAGCGAATTATTTAATTCTTAGTATGTAATCAAGCTTAACGGTACTTGTATCTTGTCGGTAGCTGATATGATCCTCTAACACGCTCACCAAAATATGTTTGTAAATAGTTTACGTTTACTGCATTTCATTTTATTTCAAGTTTAGCATTCAAAACCAAAAAAGATTTTATAGTTTTCTAGTCTTAAACTTTCTTAAAATCCCAAAAAGATTTTACATTTCTGCTTTGTTTTGTCGACAAACCAAAGTGGAAAGCTGATCTTCAGACTCGTAGTTTTGAAACAGATGCAGGAAGTTTCTGAGCTGGACATATGAGTTGGGAGTTTATCATAAAAAACCTGAAAAATGCAATGTCGATGCAAGTTCATTAAGTTGAACCTTGTAATTTTCAGAAAATGTTTGAAAAAGATTGAACAAAATGTCAGTATGCTTTGTTTCGGGTCAACCAAGGTCATTAACTTGGACTTGGTCGGCAAATTAAGTGCCTAGGGTCATTAACTTGGACCTAGATACTTAAGTGGATTTCTAAAACTGATAAAATCTGAGAAAAATGTAAAAAAGTCAAAAGGTCAAAGTTTAAAGTCAAAAAGGTGTGTTTGGCTCGAACGGCAATCCGACCGAGTGGCAATCCGGTCGGACAGCCATCCGACTCAAGGTTACACTATAAATAGATGGTCAATGTTTCAGTCAAACTTTTCACTCGACTGACCGGCCATCCTATTCTCTCTCACACACTAACACTTTTGATCTGATTTCTTCACATTTTCTTTGCACAATACATTGGATTGTTGGTTTGCACAACCTTCTAAATGGCAAAGGTAAGATTTCTTGTTTAAATCTGTTAAAAATTGATGTTTTCATTGACTGTTCTTCATGACGAAACTGTTCGGAGCTTTAATGTTAGATCTAGGAATTTGTAGGTTGTTTTGATGAAATCTGAGCACTAGGTTTTGATCGGAATGATTAGATCTACAAGTTTACCGATTCAATTTGTGCCAAAACATGATAAAATTCACAGATCTAAGGTTTAGACGAGTCGGCTTTCGGAGGTGTTTTTGTGAAATTAGTCACTGTTTAGGCCGAGTTAGAACATGATGAACATAGGGTTTTGATCGCGCTTAGATTCTCTACATAGATCTATGATCAATTTGATGTTTAGACTTAGAAAAATTTGATGTTCATACTGTGTTCAAAATGTTCTTCATATGCTCTTGACTCGAGTGGCTACTCGGTCGAGTGGCAATCCGACCGAGTGACCATCCGACTCATTGCATGATTACTTGTTAGAATTTTCTAAGTATCTGATGCATTGAAATTTGTGCTGAGTGTTTTGACATTGTTACCTTGGAAACTATGCTTTTAACTGTCAAAGTGTTTTGAATAGTTTAGCAACTCGGTCGGATGGCAATCCGACCGGGCGGCAATCCGATTCATAGAACTTAATAATGTTTGCCTAGGTATTTGTGCTATCATTAAGTGATTTGGAATGTTTGGCAACCCGGTCGGGTGGCAATCCGACCGAGTGACAACTCGTTCCAAATGAATTCATTCAATACTCATCACTTGTCAAGACTCGAGTGGCAATCCGGTCGAGTGGCAATCCGACCGGACAGCCATTCTATTCACATTACTATGTCTTCAAAATTGTGCTCTCATGTCATGACTCGAGTGGTGTGACATCTGTGTATTTTAATCTTTGTACTGTTCTGAACAACTTTGTATTTAATAAAATATGGTGTTTTAATTTCAATATTTGTTTAATTTTTGTGACATTGGTACGTTTTCAATCATTGTTCAATTCCGAACTCTCAAACCTGTTCTGGAAGTGAAATCGTAAACCGTTATGTGAACGTAATTAGTTTAACGCGACGTACACTCCGGAACTGTGATATAAGCCAAATATACCCTAAATACCCTTTACATAACTTAGAAATAAGTTTCGAAGGATTCGGTATGGCAAAAACACGTTTATTCGAACTTTAGAACTATTTGCGACAAAACTGCGTAACGAACGTTGGTGACCGCCCGGATAATATTTAAATTCGGAAAATATTATGTTATGATTAAAATTTTATTTTTAATCATGTTCGTGTTGAAAAATAAATTAAAATGCTTAAAACGTTATTTTTCAAAGTTTAAGCGCGTACCGCGTGTTACTGCGTAACACAGTGCTTCTACTGCAAAACGCAGACAATGCAGCCAGTCTCGGCAACTGATATTTATTTCAGTAATATTTTGGCGATTTTATTTTTATAGAATAATAAAAATAATTTAGAACGCCATAAACCGGGATTAAAACGCTAGATAAAATACCCGGTATCCAGTTAAATACCTGTTTTTATCTATTTTTACCATTCAAAAATTACATTTAACCCCCCCCCCCCCTTTCATATTCACCGTCACAATAAGGGTGACCCCACCAAAATATTTCCTAGATCTTGCAATATCATATTTGATCTTTCTTGGATACACTTGGATATTATGTGATCTTGAGATTTGATTTAGATCTTGTCCTATAAATACACCTTACTTCACACTTCACTCCACTCCCTCACTCTCTCTCTTCCCCAAACCGTAACCCTCACCACCATCACCATTATCATCTTTTCAACTTTGTTCATCAAGATCAAACCCCATTCCAAGCTAATTTCAAGTTGGTGTGAAGATCCAAAGGAGTTTCCAAGGTGTTTTCAAGTGATTTCAAGCTCCATATCATCAAAATCTCATCCAAAAACTCACTTGAATCTTGAAGGTATAAAGTTTATGTTTAAATCATACACTTGATTCTTGGTTTTTCTTGATGATTGGAAGTTTCTCTTGAATCTTGGAATTTTTCACAAACTTGAAATCTAAAAAGAAATGTGTCTTGATACAAAATAAAAATAGTGGTATATATGTGTGTTTGTGTATGAGATTTGAGTTTGGTTTTTGATAAATACTTGTTAGGATCTTTGCTTGCATGAACAAGGTTATGTGCAAATATGTTAGAAGATATAAATGAGTGATTTAATCATGAGTTATGATTTGAAATAATGTTAGTATTTTGACATGTAAATGGCAAAAAAAAAATTGCTAGACATATTTGAGAGTTTTTAAGTTGTTGCATGTTCTTGGATGATAGTTAAAATGCAAGTGTTTGATGAATTGTGTATGACATGATGAATGTTCAATTAAATCAGTCATGAATAAATTACATATTTGATGCATTTGAATTCATATGAAATGATGATGATATGATAGTGTGCTTTAGATACTTGTACATAATAATACATGTTGATTTAGAGCTCAAGAAATGATAAAAAATGATTGTATGACAAATGTTTTAGAACAGATTATAAACACTAAAAATAACATTATTTGGTATATTATAATGGCATGTGACTTTGTCATAGGTTTGATAGCTTTGCATGTTGTACATATAGCTTAGAAAGTGGTAAAATATGTGAGATTTGCATGATTTATGTGCTTTATGTGAGACCTTCACTATCATGAGTATAACCACTATTTTATTCAATAAATAACATGGGTTATGTTAAAATATCAAGTCGTTACGATTTGGGATGGTTAGGGTAACGTTTGATGCAAAACTATGCGGTAAAACGGTTAAAAATCGGCTTTTCGGAGGATTTTTATAAAACTGTTTTAGATAAGTAACCAAACTGATATTTTTGATATAAAAATAAGTATTTTAACTTATATTAAGTTTGCTTGGTGTTTGGTTAGTCATACGTGACTTCTGACGCCCAAAAACGTTACCGAATCGCTAAAATACGCGTTTTTCAATGTACACAAGAATGGGTTGTTCATGGGTAAGTTTTATGTGTTACAATGTGTTATGTCTTTTATAATATGTGTATGATGACATGTTAATACTTGACAAGATTATGTGTATTACGCTATTATTAGTATGTTACATTTGAGTATATATATTACGACGCGCAAATCATAGATATATTGCTTATAACATGATGAGGGTCACCAATAAAATCGTTCGAGTCGCAAAGTTTTTAAAATATATATGAACTCATATATAAATAAATACACCAATATAATAAAAAATAATAACTTTTCGAGAAAATCTCAAAGTTATGTGAAAATTCTAAGTATCGGAGAAACTTAGGTATTTTTGTGAGTTTTTTATTATTAAATTGTTCTTATTTAATTTAGGACGAATAAACAATTTGAGCAATTGTGTTAACACATAAAAACGCACCCAAAGGTGAGTACATAGTTCCCCTATTTTACGTTTTCAAATGTTTTGGGGTGAAGCATATGTGCATAACTTTACTTTTCGTTTTCATGACATAAATACATGTTATTCATATTACATATAATACATTATTTCAAAGACATTTTTTATGGTATATTGACTTAGTATACCTAACATTTGGTTTCAAAGACATTTTATTGGCATATTGACTTAGTATGCCTATTACATGGTTTCACAAAGACATTTTCATGACATGCTTACATTGAAAAGACGTTTGGTATGTTTAACGGAGTAGTACATTCATTAACATTGAACACGTCGCTCGGTAGTATCTAATAGCGCTATAGGACTTGACAAATCCCATTCCCGCTTTCTAGGTATTTCGTAAGGGGAATGACAGAATCCGAATACATTTTTGATAAACATTAATCCTGATAAGGGTTTATCCGACTGTCTCAAGGCTTGAGTGTATGCAATAGACAAACCGTATAGATGTTCATCTCGATAAAAGCAATGGTTTTCAAAACATAAGTTTTGATTTTAAACTTTTGTTTATTCAAAGACTTTGTTTTGTACATGACATTTTGATTACTTATGACATTTGTTTATACATGAGATTATGCACTTGGGTTGAGTAAATACTATTTATTCGCCATACAAGACATGGTTTATACTTGACATTAGACATTGTTTACACATGAGATTTGACATTGGACATTGACATTTAAACAAGACATTATTTCATGGTTATTAATAAGTGATTTAAGTAACGAGACGTGTGTAATATGATAAAAGCATGGTGGATACGCCACTGGTACATTCCATACATAAGTCCTTTTATTGTATTGCATATCGTGGTATTACCTAAACCACTTCAACAAAGACAAGACACGATATATTTTATACATATTATTTTCATCTGGTTATTTACTTAACCATACATCATTCTTTTATATCATTTGATTTTCATATGATTTTATAAAAGAAAATATTTTATAAGGTTCATGACTACTTTTCGTTAAACATTTCTTTTAACATTCAAAGTCATGAATCTTCAACACTAAACCTATGTTACTCACATGCATTTTTTTTGCTGACGTGTTTACTTTCACATATGATTCAGGAGCGAATGTTTGATGTGAGCAAGCTACACTTAGGGCGACTTGGTCCTTAGCAATCTAAAATCAAGAAAGTTATCATCTTTTATGTTATGTGTTTTGTTTGAACTAAGACAATGTAATAATTTAAGCTTGTAAAACTTAACTTTAACTATCATGTGTTGTGAAACAATAATTCTGCCACACGACTCCCCGACGTTTCCGCCGCGGTTTGTTGTTTTATGCGGTCGGAGTGTGACAGAAGAGTTGGTATCAGAGCTCATGGTTATAGGGAATTAGGTTATTAGTAAAATTTTGACCTAGACTATAACCTTTCTAGGACCCTAACGCAAGTTACCTTGTGTTTAGATCTTAAAACAATACTATCACCTATCCTTAGGTGATTACTAAAACAAGTACACAAATCTCAATTCCATTTGAAAAATCAATCATCTATCCTTAGATTATTTGTTTTTAGGCTTCATGCCTTTGAAGTTTTCAAATCTCATCAAAGTTTCGGTCTTAATAATGTGAACACGTGTAATCTGGAAAGGTGGGTGCCTGTACCCTGAGTTTTCTGTCTAAGACTATAGTGTTCGTACAAATCCACATAATTGGACCAGTCACTCTTACCTGGGAACTCTTGGGGTGAGTGTCCACTTATAGGCTAAAGCATGTCTTCATTATGCATTATGTAGACCTATTTACTTTGATTAGTCACTGTGTTGTTTGTTTGTTTTAAGTAACAAACAAATGACCACCTTCCTTTGTTTTGTCGATATTTTCAATACTCCTTTTGATTGTCTTATGTCAATCTCACACATTTCCTTGTGTTCCTTTCTTTTAGATGCCTCCTCGACGTGATCAAACTCAAGACGCCGCAATGGCAGCCTTGATCACTCAGCAAATTGCTGCTGTACTCCCAAACCTAGTAACTCAGTTAAACCAAGCAAACAACAATAACAACGCACCTATTCCGTGCAACTTTAAGACTTTCAATTCGGCTAAACCGCTTCAGTTTTCTGGGTCAGAAGGAGCAACTGGGCTCCTACAGTGGTTCGAGAGTCTCGAGAGTACGTTTCGTTATGTTCAATGCCCGAATGAGCGAAAGGTTGAGTTTGCGTCAAGTGTGTTTCAGAAAAGGGCGCTTACTTGGTGGAATGGTGTGATAAGGGACAGAGGTGCCAACGTGGCAATGGCTCAAACATGGGAAGAGCTTCGCGCACTTATGATGAAGGAGTTTTATCCTCGTCATGAACTGAGGGCACTGGAAAACGAATTCCACGATCTCAAGCAAGATAGTGGAGAACACCGTGCCTACACAGACCGATACGAAGAACTGAGCCTGCTGTGTCCGACCATGCTCACGCCTTTGGACAAGGAAATTGAGAAGTACATAGATGGCCTTCCTGATCCCGTTCAGGATATTGTCACTGGCAGCAACCCTACCACGGTTAGACAAGTTATTAAGCTAGCTGCAACTTTGACTGAGTCTCAAGTCAAGAATGGTAAACTCCACCGCAAGGGTGACAATAAACCATCTGACAAGACAGAGAAGAAGAAGGGAAAGAAAGCTGAAACCTCGAAGAAATCTAGGAAGCGTCAGGCTTCCAAGAACTTTTCCGTTGTTGCACAGACCAATCAAGCTGCTCCTACCCAGCCAGCACAACCACCTGCCAAGAAACAGTATGTTGGTACTGCACCTCTATGTAACAAGTGCAATTGTCATCATCAACCACATCTTCAGTGTCGTCTTTGCAACAACTGTGGAAGATATGGCCATTTGGCTAATACATGTCGCTTTCCACCTGCTCCGAATCAAGCGGCACAAAACCCTGCCCAACAGCCAGCAAATCCTGCACGACCCCCTTTTCCGCCTGGGTCTTGCTACAATTGTGGAGATTTGAGTCACTACAGGAACAAGTGCCCGAAGCTGGCTAATGCGAACCCAGCTCGTGGACGAGCATATAACATCAATGCCAATGAAGCGCGTGCCGACAATGAGGTGGTGAACGGTATGTTCTATATTAACAACCAACTTGCTTCTATTCTTTTTTTTTTCGGGTGCCGACAAGAGCTTTGTATCCCTAGCTTTTGAACCTTTGCTTGCAAAGCCTAGAACAAAACTAGGAAAACCCTTGACATTAGAGTTAGCCAGTGGTGAATCCTTTGTACTTTATTCCATCATTCGAAATTGCCAGTTGAACCTCAACGATCATCTTTTTCCCATTGATCTCACCCCTATGCAACTTGGGAGTTTCGACGTTATAGTAGAGATGGATTGGTTGACCAAATACCGTGCAGAGGTGGTTTGTTTTGACAAGATTGTTCGTGTGCCTCTTTTGTCTGGTGAAACCTTAGAGGTTCGTGGAGAGAAACCCGCTAGTAGCCTTAAACTGATGACAAGCACCCAAGCCCAGAGGTACCTAAGAAAGAATTACGTGGCTTTCTTGGCACGTGTCGTAGAGGAGAAAGACAAGGGTAAAACTGTTCAAGACATCCCTGTCGTTCGGGATTATCCTGAGATTTTTCCTGAAGACTTACCTGGTTTACCCCCAGCGCGTCAAATTGAGTTCCGTATTGACCTTGTACCTGGTGCTAACCCGATTGCTAAATCTCCATACCGTCTTGCACCGTCTGAGATGCAAGAGTTATCGAAGCAGCTGCAGGAGTTATCAGACAAAGGATTTATTCGTCCGAGTTTTTCCCCTTGGGGCACGCCTGTTCTTTTTGTAAAGAAGAAGGATGGATCTTTCCGAATGTGTATCGATTATCATGAGCTTAACAAACTCACTATCAAAAATCGATATCCCCTACCTCGCATTGATGATCTCTTTGATCAGCTTCAGGGTGCTACCTGCTTTTCGAAGATTGACCTACGTTCTGGGCATCATCAGCTTCGCGTATCCGAAGAAGATATTCCCAAGACTGCTTTCCGCACATGATACGGCCACTATGAGTTTATTGTTATGCCTTTCGGTTTAACGAATGCTCCTACCGTCTTCATGGACTTAATGAATAGGGTTTGTAAGCCTTATTTAGATAAATTCATCATCGTCTTCATTGATGACATATTGATTTATTCCAAGACACGAGCTGACCACGAAAAACATCTCCGGCTAACAATTGAACTCCTAAAGAAGGAACAACTTTTCGCTAAATTCTCCAAGTGTGAATTTTGGCTCAGGGAAGTTCAATTTTTGGGACATATTGTTAACGAACAAGGTATACATGTAGATCCCGCCAAAATCAGTGCGATTAAGGATTGGAATACACCAACTACTCCTACCGAGGTTCGTTTATTTCTGGGTCTTGCGGGTTTTTACCGCCGTTTTATTGCAAACTTTTCCAAGATTGCGGTTCCTCTCACAGCCTTAACTCAAAAGAATAAACCTTTTGAGTGGGGACCCAAACAAGAAGAAGATTTTCAGACCTTGAAACAAAAACTCTGCGATGCTCCTGTGTTGCCTTTACCTGAGGGAAACGACGACTTTGTTGTATATTGTGACGCATCGAATCTAGGCCTTGGTTGCGTTCTCATGCAGAGAATCAAAGTCATAGCCTACGCGTCAAGACAATTGAAAATCCATGAGAAAAACTACATGACTCGTGATCTTGAGTTAGGCGCTGTGGTTTTTGCTCTCAAGATTTGGAGACACTACCTTTATGGAACAAAATGTGTGGTTTTCACTGACCACAAAAGTCTCCAACATATCTTCAATCAGAAAGAACTAAACATGAGGAAACGACGTTGGGTAGAACTTCTAAACGACTACGACTGCGAGATTCGCTACCATCCTGGAAAGGCGAATGTCGTAGCCGATGCATTAAGTCGAAAAGAAAGAGTCAAGCTTCATTGTGTCCGAGTTCGAACTGATATTCAAACCCGCATCTTTCAAGCTCAACATACTTGTGTTACACAAGACTTGATGGGTAAATAATTACCGTGTCACATTAAACCTGAGCTTAAATTGAGAGACTTTGGGATATTCTATTTCATGGGCCGTTTGTGGGTCCCAAGTATAGACAATCTCCGCACCTTGTTGATGGATGAAGCTCATAAGTCTCATTATTCAATTCATCCTGGTACAAACAAAATGTATAAGGATCTTCGAACCCAGTATTGGTGGCCGGGAATGAAGAAAGACATTGCCTTATACGTATTCAAATGCCTTACTTGTCTGAAGGTTAAGGCGGAACATCAACATCCCTCTGGTTTACTGGAACAACCAGAGATACCGGTTTGGAAATGGGAAAACATTGCCATGGATCTCATTACCAAACTACCGCGCACTAATAGAGGTCATGACGCCATTTGGGTAGTAGTTGATCGTTTGACAAAATCTGCTCACTTCTTGCCAATCCGTGAGGATCTCTCAGCTGAAAAGCTTGCCAAGATATATGTTGATGAGATTGTATCTCGACATGGGGTTCCTTTGAACATCATATCAGACCGAGATGCTCGATTCTCATCTCACTTTTGGAGAACCATGCAATCTACTATGGGAACCCAACTCAATTTGAGCACAACGTATCATCCTCAAACAGATGGACAATCTGAAAGAACAACCCAGACATTGGAGGATATGCTTAGAGCTTGTGTGACCGATTTTGGTGGTAGTTGGGATTCATATCTTCCATTGATCGAATTCTCCTACAATAATAGTTATCACTCCAGCATCAACATGGCTCCTTTCAAAGCTTTATATGGTCGAAAATGTCGTTCGCCGGTCTGCTGGAATGAGATTGGTGAAGCTCAGCTCACTGGACCTTAACTCATTATAGAGACTACAGACAAAGTCAAGAAAATTCGCGACAACCTCTTAACAGCTAGAAGCCGTCAAAAGTGTTACGCGGATAGATAACGCAAGCCTTTGGAATTCCAAGTTGGTGATCTCGTCCTACTCAAGGTATCTCCTTGGAAAGGTGTAATCAGATTTGGGAAGAAAGGAAAACTTGCACCACGATATGTTGGACCATTCAAGATCGTTGAAAGAATCGGAAAAGTAGCCTACAGACTTTAGCTGCCTCCTGAACTTGGAAATATTCATCCAACTTTCCACGTGTCCAATCTGAAAAAGTGTTTGGCTGAAACTAAAACCTCCACATCCCCCTTGATGAAATTCGTGTCGACAACACAATGCACTTCGTCGAGAAACCTGTGGAAATATTGGACCATCAAGTCAAGAAGCTCAAGCGCAAGCGCATACGGATAGTCAAAGTGCGCTGGGAATCCAAACGTGGCCTAGATTTTACTTGGGAACGAGAGGATCAAATGAAGGCGAAATATCCACACCTTTTCCCACAAGTTTTCTCTAATTAAATTTCGGGACGAAATTTCCAAAAGTAGGGGAGACTGTGACATCAGTGTATTTTAATCTTTGTACTGTTCCGAACAACTTTATATTTAATAAAATATGGTGTTTTAATTTCAATATTTGTTTAATTTTTGTGACATTAGTACATTTTCAATCATTGTTCAATTCCGAACTCACAAACCTGTTCTGGAAGTGAAATCGTAAACCGTTACGTGAACGTAATCAGTTTAACACGACGTACACTCCGGAACTGTGATATAAGCCAAATATACCCTAAATACCCTTTACATAACTTAGAAATAAGTTTCGAAGGATTTGGTATGGCAAAAACACGTTTATTCGAACTTTAGAACTATTTGCGACAAAACTGCGTAACGAACGTTGGTGACCGCCCGGATAATATTTAAATCCTGAAAATATTCTATTATGATTAAAATTTTATTTTTAATCATGTTCGTGTTGAAAAATAAATTAAAACGCTTAAAAACGTTACTTTTCAAAGTTTAAGCGCGTACGCGTGTTACTGCGTAACACAGTGCTTCTACTGCAAAACGCAGACAACGCAGCCAGTCTCGGCAACTGATATTTATTTCAGTAATATTTTGGCGAGTTTATTTTTATAGAATAATAAAAATAATTTAGAACGCCATAAACCGGGATTAAAACGCTAGATAAAATACCCGGTATCCAGTTAAATACCTATTTTTATCTATTTTTACCATTCAAAAATTACATTTAACCCCCCCCCCTTTCATATTCACGGTCACATTAAGGGTGACCCCACCAAAATATTTCCTAGATCTTGCAATATCATATTTGATCTTTCTTGGATACACTTGGATATTACGTGATCTTGAGATTTGATTTAGATCTTGTCCTATAAACACACCTTACTTCACACTTCACTCCACTCCCTCACTCTCTCTCTTCCCCAAACAGTAACCCTCACCACCACCACCATCACCATTATCATCTATTCAACTTTGTTCATCAAGATCAAACCCCATTCCAAGCTAATTTCAAGTTGGTGTGAAGATCCAAAGGAGTTTCCAAGGTGTTTTCAAGTGATTTCAAGCTCCATATCATCAAAATCTCATCCAAAAACTCACTTGAATCTTGAAGGTATAAAGTTTATGTTTAAATCATACACTTGATTCTTGGTTGTTCTTGATGATTAGAAGTTTCTCTTGAATCTTGGAATTTTTCACAAACTTGAAATCTAAAAAGAAATGGGTCTTGATACAAAATAAAAATGGTGGTATATATGTGTGTACATATAACCGTATATATATATATATATATATATATATATATATATATATATATATATATATATATATATATATATATATATATATGTGTGTGTGTGTGTGTGTGTGTGTGTGTGTGTGTGTGTGTGTGTATGAGATTTGAGTTTGGTTTTTGATAAATACTTGTTAGGATGTTTGCTTTCATGAACAAGGTTATGTGCAAATATGTTAGTATATATAAATGAGTGATTTAATCATGAGTTATGATTTGAAATAATGTTAGTATTTTGACATGTAAATGGCCAAAAAAATTTACTAGACATATTTGAGAGTTTTTAAGTTGTTGCATGTTCTTGGATGATAGTTAAAATGCAAGTGTTTGATGAATTGTGTATGACATGATGAATGTTCAAATCAGTAAGTAAACATGAATAAATTACATATTTGATGCATTTAAATTCATATGAAATGATGATGATATGATAGTGTGCTTTAGACACTTGTACATAAGAATACATGTTGATTTAGAGCTCAAGAAATGATAAAAAAATGATTGTATGACAAAAATGTTTTAGAACAGATTATAAACACTAAAAATAACATTATTTGGTATATTATAATGGCATGAGACTTTGTCATAGGTTTGATAGCTTTGCATGTTGTACATATTGCTTAGAAAGTGGTAAAATATGTGAGATTTGCATGATTTATGTGCTTTATGTGAGACCTGCACTATCATGAGTATAACCACTATTTTATTCAGTAACTAAATGGGTTATGTTAAAATATCAAGTCGTTACAATTTGGGATGGTTAGGGTAACGTTTGATGCAAAACTATGCGGTAAAACGGTTAAAAATCGGCTTTTCGGAGGATTTTTATAAAACTGTTTTAGATCAGTAACCAAACTGATATTTTTGATATAAAAATAAGTATTTTAACTTTATTAAGTTTACTTGGTGTTTGGTTAGTCATACGTGACTTCCGACGCCCAAAAACATTACCGAATCGCTAAAATACGCGTTTTTCAATGTACACAAGAATGGGTTGTTCATGCGTAAGTTTTACGTGTTACAATGTGTTATGTGTTTTATAATATGTGTATGATGACATGTTAATACTTGACAAGATTATGTGTATTACGCTATTATTATTATGTTACATTTGAGTATATATATTACGACGCGCAAATCGTAGATATATTGCTTATAACATGATGAGGGTCACCAATAAAATCGTTGGAGTCGCAAAGTTTTTAAAATATATATGAACTCATATATAAATAAATACACCAATATAATAAAAAATAATAACTTTTCGAGAAAATCTCAAAGTTATGTGAAAAGTCTAAGTATCGGAGAAACTTAGGTATTTTTGTGAGTTTTTGATTATTAAATCGTTCTTATTTAATTTAGGACGAATAAACAATTTGAGGAATTGTGTTAACACATAAAAACGCACCCAAAGGTGAGTACATAGTTCCCCTATTTTACGTTTTCAAATGTTTTGGGGTGAAGCATATGTGCATAACTGTACTTTTCGTTTTCATGACATTATACATGTTTTTCATATTACATATAATACATTATTTCAAAGACATTTTTTATGGTATATTGACTTAGTATACCTAAAATTTGGTTTCAAAGACATTTTATTGGTATATTGACTTAGTATGCCTATTACATGGTTTCACAAAGACATTTTCATGACATGCTTACATTGAAAAGACATTTGGTATGTTTAACGGAGTAGTACATTCATTAACATTGATCACGCCGCTCGGTAGTATGTAATAGCGCTATAGGACTTGACAAATCCCGTTCCCGTTTCTAGGTATTTCGTAAGGGGAATGACAGAATCCGAATACATTTTTGATAACCCTTTATCCTGATAAGGGTTTATCCGACAGTCTCAAGGCTTGAGTGTATGCGATAGACAAACCGTATAAATGTTCATCTCGGTAAAAGCAATGGTTTTCAAAACATAACTTTTGATTTTAAACTTTTGTTTATTCAAAGACTTTGTTTTGTACATGACATTTTGATTACTTATGACATTTGTTTATATATGACATTATGCATTTGGCTTGAGTAAATACTATTTATTCGCCATACAAGACATGGCTTATACTTGACATTAGACATTGTTTACACATGACATTTGACATTGGACATTGACATTTAAACAAGACATTATTTCATGGTTATTAATAAGTGATTTAAGTAACGAGACGTCTGTAATATGATAAAAGCATGGTGGATACGCCACTGGTACATTCCATACATAAGTGCTTTTATTGTATTGCATATCGTGGTGTTACCTAAACCACTTCAACAAAGACAAGACACGATATATTTTATACATACTATTTTCATCTAGTTATTTACTTAACCATACATCATTTTTTTATATCATTTGATTTTCATATGATTTTATAAAAGAAAATATTTTATAAGGTTCATGACTACTTTTCGTTAAACATTTCTTTTAACATTCAAAGTCATGAATCTTTAACACTAAACCTATGTTATTCACATGCATTTTTTTTGCTGACGTATTTACTTTCACATATGTTTCAGGAGCGAATGTTTGATGTGAGCAAGCTTCACTTAGGGCGACTTGGGCCTTAGCAATCTGAAATCAAGAAAGTTGTCATCTTTTATGTTATGTGTTTTGTTTGAACTAACACAATGTAATAATTTAAGCTTGTAAAACTTAACTTTAACTATCATGTGTTGTGAAACAATAATTCTGCCACACGACTCCCCGACGTTTCCGCCTCGGTTTGTTGTTTTACGCAGTCGGGGTGTGACTAGTGGCAATCCGGTCGGACGGCAATCCGATCGGACAGACATCTGATTCTCTTCACTAAAAGACAAAAAAAATTCAACTATTTCAAATTTGCCAAGACTCGAGTGGCAACTCGACCGGGTGGTCATCCGATTCATAACACTTTGTTTTGAAAATTGTTCTAATATGTCAAGGAACGAGTGACAACTCGGTCGAGTGGTCATCTGTTGGATCTGAGTTTGTTTCTGATTGTATTTTACGTTTGAAATTAAGATGAAAATGAAAGAGTTGTGCAGCGGAATTAATATGGAAACAAACTTTGCATACAATCAAACGAGAGTATTGCTTTGATCAAGACATTTTCAACAAGGAACCGAAAGATTGAATTTAATCTCAACAACGATTACAAGTAATGCTTGAATACAAACTCCCCCTCAGCCAGAGCTCAGTGTTTGTTCGTGCAAAGAAGACGGTATTGCAAAGAGCTAATAGAACAGTACAGAGCACTGTTCTATTTATAGGCACTAGCAAACCACTGAGCATCTAATGCTGACGTCACCATGAAAGTGACATCTAACCTCCTAACAAACTCTAACCTCTGATCTATACAAACACTGCTATGTTAACTACTGCTATTACATTACATTACAGACAGACTATAGATCAGCTGCTACAACATTCCACTGCTGTGAACCCAGCAGTACTTGTCCGGATTAGCAGTGCTTGACTCAAGGCAGTAGATTGAATCAGCAGGGCTTTAGTCTTTCATCAGGTCTTTATTTGAGCAGCAGTTGTAGGTCAACAGTTTGCACGATCAGCAGATAGGAGGTCAGCAGATGTTGAAATCACTATCAAGGGGAGAGACTTGTATGTAAACATCTGTAAACGTCTGCTTATTCTGGATCCACTGCTCTGATCCAGTTTTGGCTTTAATTATATGTTCCTCTGGTAGGGTTCAATCCCAACAATCTCCCCCTGGAACAGATAATGCCAAAACTCTTCATTATTGTGGAAGTTTATTGCCTCATCAACAGTTCCCTTATCTGACCTTTAAATTGTAGTTCAAATTCTAGGGCATCTGTGTCTTCATCATCCCTGCTAAGTGGAAGATCAAGGAGATCCTGCAAATCTTCAAGACTCAGGCCAAGAGCTTGTTCCCTTGATATTTTCTTCACTTCTCCACCAAACCTGATCAAAGTCAATACGCAGGTCTGTTTGTCAGTTTCCCACTTTAGTATTTTTGAGTCTGGTGGGTTTCTTGGGAGATGTTTATTTGCAGAGGTATTTGGTGAGGCTGGCCTATTCATGACTGGCTGAGCAGTACTTGCAGATTGTTCCAATTCAAGATCTTCTTTTATCATTAATTTAAGGCCTGCTTTTACAATAGCATTTCCAGCTTTTAGATCTTGAATGGTTTCAGCACTTGACTGGTTTTGGCTCCTTCTTTTGTAGATGACAGCACCAGCTGGAGCAGTGGTTCTTTTGATTTGCAGTTTTGGTGGTCTTTTTGAGACCTCTGCTTTTGAGTAGTCAGGCTTTTGTGGAACTTTTGGATCTTTCTTTCTAAGTTCCTCTAAGCTTTTGTAAGTTGCTCTGACCCTATCTTCTCCCCACTTTGTCACAGAGTTCTTTGACCCATAATCAGCTGCAATCAGCTCCTCTTTCATTCTCCTCAACTCTAACATCTTTTCAGCTTCAAATTGTTTGAATTTTTCAGGAGGAGTCTGCTTGACCTTATTTTTGATCATGTCTTGAATCCTGGCTGCTTCCTTTTCAAGCTCAGGAATGGTCCAGTTTTTGTACATGTGTTTCTCCCCCTTGTATTTCTTGTAGGTCATGATGTTCTCAATGTAGTCGTTTCTCAAGGACTCATCTGCCCTTTCTGAAATTTGTTGACATACATTTTTAGCAAATCGCTCCATAGCACTGACCTGTGAGAGTAAAAACTGATAGTTTTGCTGAAATTCTCTATCAGATTTCCCCTTTCTGTTTTTGATTGCGATATCCTCTGCTTGCTTGGCTTTGAGCTTCAAGTATTTTTCGATATTATTAGGCCTGGGATATCCTGCAATTGATGGCAAACTCCTTTTAACTGGGTCATCCTCATAGTAGAAAGATTTGATTTCTTCCCTAACTGCAATGAGTTCCAGAGGAAATGAGACACCAGCAGGAGGTAATGGTTTTAAGATTTGAGCTGAAGAGAAAGGTATGGTTTTAGGAATTGTGACAAGTGACAGAGATTTTGAAGATGTTGGTGGTGGAGATGTGTCATCATCTTTTAGAATTAGCCTTCTCCTTTTTGGTTGAGGAGGGACTGATGATGTTTTAGGTGAAGCAGTGGTGGTAGATTTAGTGGCAGTGGTTTGTGATTGACTAACAGTTGTTGAAACAACTGATGTTTCAACCACTGTTGCCATTACAACAGATGTTATAACATCTATTGTCTTCTGCTTTTTGTCAGCAGGTGAAAGTGGTGGTGAGATTGTTTTTGGTGATGACAGTGGTGGTGGTAAAGTAGTAGTTGTGGTGTGTGTTGAAGTGGTGTGTGTTGAAGTGAGAACAGATGTTGAAACAACTGAGGTACCAGCAGTAGTTGATACAACAGGAGTTACAACAGCTGTTTGGGTGGAGGTTTGATGCTGATGGCTTTTGGATGGTGGTTTTGGAATATGCTTTGGAATACTGGATGGGATGGACTTAGGTTTCCTTTTTGTCTTAGGATTTTTAGAATCCTTTGACCCAGAACAACCCTGCGCATACAGCTCCATAAAAGCTCTTTTCTCCTCATTCCACCTTGAAATATCCTTTGCCAATCTATCCTTCTTTACACTTGCTACTCCTTCATCAAGTGCTTCTTGAGTAGTATCAACCTTTTTACTACCATCTTGCATAGGAATTTTTCTGGTCATAGCATCCCTTTCAAGTTCAATGTAAAGACCATCATCTATTCCCTTCTTCTTCCACTCCTGAATTTTCTCCACCTTTTTGGCATTATCTTCTGGGAGTTTATCAATGAAGAGTACTGTTGGAGGAGCAGTGCCAGTGGTTTCCAATAAATAGGCCTTGATTGCCTTAATGTCTGCTTGAGTGTTCTTGAACCTAGACTCCATGATGGTTCTCAGCTTTTGGACATGAAGTTCATGTTGCTGATCAGCCATTTCTTTTTGTTGTTGGAGAAAAGGTTGGAAAAGGTTCCAGAGCTCATTTGTAGCAAAAGCTTGTGGTGGAGCAGGTGCTTGAGATGGAATAACAGTGGATTGCATCTTTTGTGTTTTCAACACCTGTTGTAGCATATTTTTAAGATCTGCAACAGATGTATCCAACTTTTCAATTCGTTCCGTCAAATCCTGGTATTTTAAATCATCACCCAATTTAATGGGATCATCTGATTTCCCACTATCAGTGGTTTTATCAGTGGTTGAGGTAGGGAGTGTACTCCAAACACTAACCACTGATGCCCCTTTGTCTTGGTACTGGGGTCTTCTTCCTTCAACACTTGACAACCTTTTGATGTTGCCAGTAGGATAAATAAATCCACTGGTGGTTGGCAGAGGTGCTATGTAAGGAATTTCCTCCAAGGAAGTCTTATTAATGTAACCACTGTCCAACTGTAAACCAGTGGGTTCAACAGTTGTAGTGGCTGCTTCACTTGGACTACCACCAAGAGTTACGTGTAACTCAAGGGGTGTAACCTCCTCAGGTTGTGTTGGTGGGTTAGCAAAGATTGATACAGCAGACACAGTCATTTGTTGAGTTATATTCTCATTGATGGGTGATTGAGAAGGACTGTTTAGTGCCTGGTTCAAATCAATTGCATCCAACAG
Source organism: Helianthus tuberosus (assembly GCA_030545235.1). Taxonomy (NCBI): domain Eukaryota; kingdom Viridiplantae; phylum Streptophyta; class Magnoliopsida; order Asterales; family Asteraceae; genus Helianthus; species Helianthus tuberosus. The sequence goes on from JARYGA010019275.1 coordinate 19,810, forward strand.
CAGTTTAGTTGGTGATGGAATTTTGGATGTGAGGTTTGGTGTAGAAATAGGATTTGCTCCGGGCATTGAGCTGTGGATGATGAAACCAAGTGGTTTCAGAGCATCATGATGCGGTGGCCCTATGTGTACAACCTGTTCTTTTTGTGAAGAAGCAGGCGGAGTTTCGGTTATGGGTTGAGATATTTGTACCAACTGCTGTGAGGAAGTAGCAGCAGTGGTTTCTTGTGACATTTGTGCTGTCACAGGCAGTATCTCTGGTATCTCATCCTCCAGAGATGCCTTTTTGATGGGTTTTGGGGGTTTTTGAGTTTTTCTTTTTGGCTTTTTGGTGATTTTAGGTGTGGGTTTCAAAGCAGTTGTGCTGCTGCTTTGATCACCTTGAGCAGTGGGCTCAGCAGCAGATACCTGAGGAGCAGTGGTAGCTGCTAAAATCTGCTCAGGCACCTCTGCTTGTGTTTTGCAAGGTGTTAACATTCTTGAAAAAGTTTCAGTTGTTAAACTGTTTATTTGAGTATAATCACCTTGATTTATTGCAACTAAATCATCCTTACTGAATTTCTTTTCAAAATAGTAACTTAAAAACCTTGGAAACAGTAAGAATGATTTTGTTTCAACATTATTAACCAAATCTTTAAAGATTTCCCGAGAATAGTTAAAATTTTCTTCTTGAAGAATTGCATATCCCAGATTTTGAATCTTTAAAGGGATTTCATTGAAAGAGGTGGTTTTGTTTGAAACACATAGTAGGAGGGTATGAAATAAAAATCTGGTTGCAGAAGGAAAATAACCTTTTTGTAAGGTAAGTTTCTTCATCATTGTGGCTTCATACCCTCTCTCAATGAAGTCAGTTTGTAACTCGTTTTTAGTGAAAGAAGTTTTACCTTCCTGATCATCGAGTTGAAAGACCTCTGAAATGGATTGTGGTGTGATTTGGACAACTTTACCCTTTATAGAAGAGTGTATGGTGGTTGCAGTGTCTCCTTGTTTTTCAAGGGTTGCATTCTTCCAGAACTCTCTTTGGGTCGCCAAATAGATTTGTGCATCGGCGATTAACAAAGTTTTGTACTTTGATTTTGCCATGGTGTCAATGATGGAATCAAAAACATTGGTGGTTCCTGGTTTTGTGATAAGACCCAGGAGATTGTGAGATGGTTTATATGGGATTTCAGTGGAGATTGCCTTTTGAGAGGCTGTTTTCGATGATGATTTGGAAGTGGGTTTTTCAGATGACTTCGATTTTGTCATTTTTGAAGATGATGATCGAAGAATTTGTGAAGAATGAGATGAAAAACTGCTTTGAGAAGAGAATTTTTAAGAATTTGATTCGACAGTAAAACCCTGTTTTGGTGGTGAGTGGGGGTTTTTATAGGGAAGAAAGTGAATGCTGACGTGGCAGCCGTTACAAAAGGTCTGACCACTATGTACTGCGCACGTGACAACCCCTGGTCAAAGTGAAGGATAGTACTTTTATGAAAGTGACTGATGAAGGCAGTGGTATTAAAGCAGTGGATGATTTTCACCATCAGTGGATAGCATATCAGTGGATAAGACACTGCTTTTGAACAACAGAGTTTATCAAAGAAATGAGAGAACAGGGGTTGACTTTCAGCAGTGGACAGATTTTTGAAGTAGAGCAGACTTTTGAACAATCAGTGGTTATGGCAGACTTTTAAGGATTTTAATGAAAATTTCATTGTGAGCTATTTTTAAGGATGGAGTTTTGATTTTCTGAAAAAATTTTGTTGCTTTTATTCATAGAAAAACAAGATGTTGCTTGTTATTCCATGTTCAGCATCCCAATCCTAGAGACCAAGCTTTCAAAAGTGGCTGTATCAAGTGCTTTTGTGAGCACATCTGCCAACTAGTCTTTAGTTGGGACATGATGCAGAGAAATCAAACCTTTTTCATAGCAATCCCTCACAAAATGATGTCTGATGTCGATGTGTTTGGTGGTTGAATGGGAAACTGGATTTTTGATGATATTTTCTGCTGCCTGGCTATCCAACATGAGTGGTGTCTTTAAGGCAGTGATACCAAAATCCAGCAACTGATTTTGAAGCCACAGGAGTTGGGCTGTACAGCTTGCAGCAGCAATATATTCAGCTTCAGCAGTGGATGTTGAAATAGCTGCTTGCTTTTTGCTTTGCCATGAGACTAAGCAATCACCTAGAACCTGGCACCCTCCTGATGTGGACTTCCTTGTGGTGTTACATCCAGCAAAGTCACTGTCTGAAAAGCCTGAAAGCTTGATATTCCCATTAGCTAGATACCAGATACCAAGTGTGGTAGCACCTTTTATGTATCTAAATATCCTTTTTACGGCAATGAGATTTGATTTTCTGGGAGCTGATTGACTTCTTGCACAAACACATGTTGCAAACATGATGTCTGGTCTAGATGCAGTTAGGTACAATAAAGACCCAATCATGCTTCTATATAAAGTTTGGTCAATCAGCTCATCCTTTTCATATGACATGACAAGCTTATTTGTTGCCATGGGTGTGCTGCATGGTTTACAATCATTCATATCAAATTTGGTCAAAAGTTCTTTAGCATATTTGCTTTGATGAATGAAGGTTCCATTTTTCATTTGCTGTACTTGGAGACCAAGAAAGCATTGCAGCTCACCCATTGCACTCATTTCAAACTCAGCTGTCATGAGTTCTCTAAACTCTTCACACATTGAGTTACATGTGCTTCCAAAAATAATGTCATCCACATAAATCTGGACAATCATTAAATCCTTCCCTCTCCATTTTAAAAACAATGTTTTATCAATGGTACCTCTTTTGAAACCATTTGAGAGTAGAAAGTTGGAAAGAGTTTCATACCAGGCCCTTGGTGCTTGTTTCAGGCCATACAAGGCTTTGTTTAGCCTGTAGACATGATCAGGATAAAATGGATCCTCAAAACCTGGAGGTTGACAAACATACACCTCTTCTTGAATTGTACCATAGAGGAAAGCACTTTTGATATCCATTTGAAACACCTTCATGTTGTGGTTGACAACATAGGCCAGGAACAGTCTAATGGCTTCCAATCTTGCAACAGGGGCGAATGTTTCATCATAATCAATCCCCTCTTCCTGTCTGTAACCTTGAACCACAAGCCTGGCTTTATTCTTGACAACTATACCCCTTTCATCAGTTTTGTTCTTGAAGACCCACTTTGTGCCAATGGGACTAACCTCTTCTGGCAGTGGTACAAGCTCCCATACTTGTTGTCTTTTGAACTGTTGGAGCTCCTCTTGCATGGCTTCTACCCAGCTGTTGTCTTTCAGTGCCTCTTGGTACTTGACTGGCTGATGGAGTGATAGAAAACCAGCAAAAAGACAAATGTTTTGGGTTTGACTTCTTGTGAGCACCCCCTTCATTCATGTTGCCAATGATTTGATCAGGTGGATGAGATCTCAAGAAGATTAAATCTCCTTGGTATGGTATGATGGCATTTGTTGGTGAAGGCTGCAAATGTGTATCATCTGAGCTAACCACTGCTGGGGACTTTGATGATCCAGCAGTGGCTTCAAAAGGTGGTGGAATAGGAGGTAATGAAGTGGACATCTGCTGACTTTTATCCACTGTTTGGGGACTTTTGTCAGCAGTGTTTGAGGATGTGGAAGCAGTGGTTGATGGGCTACTTTGGTCAACAACTGTTGAGGTAGCAGTGGTTGAGCTTTGACAACTGTTTTGAACAGCTGATGCTTTTCCCTTTGTGGCAGACCTTTGAGGGATGATGATTTCATACCCATAGTCTGGTGTTGTATCCTCGGTTGGACCTGCACTGTTAGTCTTGACAGCAGTATTTTCAAAAGTGAATTTTTCAAGATCAAACAGATCTGCAGGATTTGCTGGGATTTTCATTGATGAAAGTTCATTGAACTTTACATTCAAAGTCTCCTCCACTGCCTTGGTCCATGTATTAAACACTTTGTAGGCCTTGGCAGTGGTTGAGTATCCCAGATGATAACCACAATCAATTTTTGCTGCAAATTTGGAAATGGAATCTTTTAAGTTCAAAATGAAGCATGGGCAGCCAAACACCTTGAAGTATGAGATCAGTGGTTTGATTTTATACAGAATTTCATAAGCAGTCTTTTTGTGCCTGGGGTTTATTAAAACTCTGTTCTGAACATAGCAAGCAGTATTTACTGCTTCTGCCCAGAAAGTTAATGACAAACCTGAATCAGCAAGCATGGTTCTGGCAGCCTCAATCAAAGTTCTGTTCTTCCTTTCCACTACCCCATTCTGCTCTGGTGTTCTAGGGATGCTGTACTGCCATACAATCCCTTTCTTCACATAGAAGGCATCCAACTCCTTATTTTTGAATTCTGTGCCATTGTCACTCCTGAAGCTTTTCACTGGAAGGTCAAATTGCTTTGCAACCTGTGTCACAAAGTCTTGCAAGATGCCTGCAGTCTCATCTTTTGAGTGTAAAAAGAAAGTCCATGTAAACCTAGAAAAGTCATCAACAATAACCAAACAATATCTTTTCTTCTTGAGGCTCATGACTTGAACTGGGCCAAACAAATCCATGTGTAGCATTTGCAAACACTGGGTTGTTTTGGACTCTTCAATGGACTTATAAGAACTTTTATGTTGTTTTCCTTTTAAACAGGAAATGCAATGTTCAGGACATGAAAACAATTTTTGTGGCAGGCCTCTCACCAAACCATTTTTTGAAATTTCAGTGATTGTCTTAAGATTTGTGTGCCCCAGCCTTCTGTGCCAAAGTTCTGTCTCTTTGTTAGAAGCAACTGAGAACAGACAGGCATCAGCTCTGGGACACTCTTTTGACATATCAACAACATAAACATTGCCACTTCTTTGAGCAACAAGTTTAGTTTGACCAGTTTTGATTATTGCTTCAATCTTCTTGACCATTTCTGGTCCAACAATCCTACAACAATCTTTTGTGAAGAATGACCCAAACCCTTTGTCACTCATTTGTGATACACTCAGAAGGTTGAACTTTAGATTGTCTATCAGATTGACATTTTCAAATTTTACATTTCCAGACTGCACTGTACCAGACCCCAGAACTTTCCCTTTACTATTATTCCCAAAGGATATATCACCCCCTCCATGGATTTTAAAGTCTTTGAGGAGGGCTTTACATCCTATCATATGCCTGGAGCCTCCACTATCTACATACCAAAGACTATCAAAGCATGCAGAAGCTCCCTGCACATGAAGTAAAAGGATTAGTTCATTAGGGTCTCCAAAGCCAACAGGGCTTTGGATGGGGTCTCAACAGTGTCTGAGATGGATGCAGATTGATGGACAGTGGTTAGATCAGGGGTTTGGACAGTTTTAGTACTGTTTCTTGCTAACCACTGCTGGGGGTCTTGACCAATCACCTGTTGGTAACCAAAGGGGTGCCTATTCACTTTAGGTTTAGAGGGCCTTTTGTAGGCCTCATAAACGTGTGGAATCCTTTGGTATGACTGTTTTTCCTTGCCTTTTCTGAATTGATTGGCAGGGGGTGCATCAGTAACCTGAACATCTCTTTTGACAGATGTTTGGTTCAGCTGTTTTGTGACAGCTTTTTGAACTGGCACAAACAGTGGTTGTTTCTTGGTGAATTTGACAGATGATGCTGATGAACTCAAGGATGTTTAGCAATGTACTCATTCTTTTTCACATCAAAGTTTGTGAGATACACACATGCTTGAGTTTTGTGGTTTGTTTTACCACACACAATGCAGCTTTCAGCTGAAACAATGACACTTGTTCTGTTCAAATCATAAGCTTTTAAGTGGAAACAGTCTTTTGTTAGATGATTCCTTTTCTCACAAAATTCACAAAACAAGTTATCAAAAAAAAAAAATCTTCTTTCTCTTTTCGGACTCCTTTGCAGCAGAGGTTTTAACCTTTGTTGGGATGTCCTTGAGAGGAATGACTTTAGCTTTTGGAGCTTTAACACCATCAGTTGATGTAAAGTCCATTGGCTTGAAATTTTCAAGAATATCACACTCATCAGACCATTTTGGTTTAAACTGATAATCTTCAAGTTCCTCAAAAGTAGAGGATCCCATTGGTCTGTCAAGTGTGATTTTGTTACCAAGTTTGTCAGTGATTTTCACTTCTTGGCCATTCTTTTTTGTGGGTATGAATTCAGTGGTTACATCAGTAGTTTGAACAGATTTTCCAAAAGCATTGTTTTCATCATCATGTTTTCTATAACCAACCCCGAATTTCACATTGCTTTTTATCTGTTTTTCAAGCATAACTTCATACCCTTTGCATGATTCCACCCATCTCTCACATGTGATCTGGGTGGACTCCAACTCCTTTTTGCAAACTTGGTATTTTTCTACCATAGTTTGGAGTTGAGTTTTGGTTATGCTTTGTTCTTCTTTCAGACTGCTGATCTCTTTTTCTTTTTCAGTCAATTTGTTTTTAAGTTCTTTTAAAGATCTTTCAAATTTGACTTCATCAGTTAAGTTTTTATCCCGAAGGTTTTCATTTACCTCTTTGATGTTAGCAAAAGCAATAATGTAATTGTCAGGACACAGTTTTTCAAGAATTTGAGGTGATACCTTGGCAGCAGCCATCATTGCACAATCACATTGAGGATTTTCTTCATCATCAGCTCTTTCTTCTTTCCCACCTGCTTTTTCTTCTTTCTTTTCTTCCTTGTTCTCTTTGGACCATGGGTCTGTCAGTGGTTCAATCAGGGTACCTGAACTTTCTCCCAACAATATTTCACCAGCCATAGCAGTAACCACTGCTTCAGTCACCTCATCCACTGTTTCATCACTTAGCTGTTCACCTTCAGTTTCAACCCCCTCTGTTATTGACTCTAATGCCATCAAACAAAATTCATCATTAGAAGGTTCATTGAAAGCATAGAGTGCAAAATTTTCATCACTAAGGTCATCAGGCATACTGCTCCAGTCAATAAACCCTTGAGTGAAAAAGCTTTGTTGATCTGGTTGTACTGCTGCTGGAGCAGTGGTTTGAGGTGCAACAGGTTGCACTTGTACCTGTGGAGCAGGGGTTTGAACGTACTGAATTTGTGGGACAGTAGTTTAGACATAATGCACAGGCACAGGGGCAGCAGCATAGAGAGCAGTGTTCACTTGAGCTGCAGGGGTATATTGGGTATAGTGCACAGTGTTTTGACTTTGTGGTCTAGGGTTTGAGCTAGGGTGAGTAACTATTGGTCCAGTGTTTTGACTTCTGCATTCCCTAGCAAAGTGCCCTAACCTATTGCACTTGTAACACTTGATTTTTGATTTATCCAACCCAACCCTCAAATTCCCATGAAGTCCTGGGAATTTTCTCCCTGTTCTTTTATAGAATTTGCTAGTTCTAACACTTAGCAAAGCCAACTGGTGCAGAATATCCATCTCTTCTAAGTCAGTGGGATCAAAATGTTGTAAATCATTGAGTTCAAAGCTTAGATTGTCTGACATCTTGTTTTCGTTTGCAGTGAATGCATAACTTACAGAGTGAGGATTAGGGTTGTTAAAATTTGCCCCAGCAGTTATGTCAATGAAGTGATCATAACCCTGATCCTTACCACTGCTCCCAGATTGTTCATGACCCAGAAGAGCAGTGTT
>JARYGA010019276.1:0-30643 GCA_030545235.1 Helianthus tuberosus
TGCTGATCGAGTGCCGCAAGTCAATGCGTGCAGTCGTGTTGCGTCTGGTCAACCCGCTGTGGCCCAAACACAAACCCTAACTCAGAACCGGAATGGTATAACTCATCACTAATTCACTTTACAGTTTGTTTCTATATTGTTGCTTGATTGTGTTTAAATAAGTGGATTTTTTTTGTTTGATTTGTTAGTTTTTAGTTAGGTTAATACATTATGTGAAGTTAGGTGTTAATTACTTAAATGAACGAACACAACGATCATCATCTTCTGAACAGAATCATCCGTCACCGAAGCGTCCAAAGGTCCGAAAATGCTATATATTTTGCTTTAATTTGTTCAATTTCATGTTTATTGATTCGTTATTGGATTGATTTCGGTTTTTAGCTCGAAAATGGAGGTGAATCGGAGAAATCGACGGCGGAGGAGCGGTTACAGCCGGCGGCTGAGGAGAATTCGAAGGAATTGAGCTCGCAGACGGCGGCGGATCCGCCGGAGAATGCCGATGTGAACTGCCTAAAAGTAGTTATATATCATTTCATGCTTCTGTTTGTCATTTTTAACTTTATATACTTTTTTAAAACTCATCATTTGTCATTTTTACCTAAAAGTAGTTATATATCATTTCATGCTTCTGTTTGTTTCATCATGGCTGGTAAATATGTAATTCAGGCCTGGCATTCTTTCAAGAGTAGACCCCCAGACCTAGATCACACATATTCTATGAAAGCGGCTTCTAACAAACAATGACAAGACAGGAAGCGGCTCTAAGCCTTGGTGTTAGGTAACCTTGATTAACGCCGTATAAATCACATACTTTAATATGTTAAATGTTTCACAGTATTAGAGCTTTGAAGTCTGATCACTTAGGCTACTTATTAGGAACATTTTCAGTATGTGGTGTTTGACAGAGAGAGCCCAGCAGCAGGGAAGGTTAGGGAAGCGCATAGAAGGGTAATGGTTACAAACCATCCGGATGCCGGAGGAAATCATTACTTAGCTTCATATATCAATAAAAGGATAATGGTTGCAAACCATCCGTGTGACACCTGTGTCACTCCAACCATCAATCAAATGCCAAACCAATGAAATATTGTATTTCATACTTGGGATTTGTAAAAATATGTGTATCGTTTGCACATATCGACTCTTGTTCGATTTCAAGCTTTAAATCGCTTTCTGGAGGGTTATACGCACTCTGATGTGTAGATATAACCAGTTTAATCCAACGAACACTCCGGAATAGTGAAATAGGCTTAACATACCTTAAATAACCTTTACATAACTTATATATAAGTTTTTGAAGGTTTGGTGTGGTGAAATCAAGTTTAATCACTTACAGGGACTAAAGTTGACAAACTGCGAAAGTATGCCAATTTGAACTGTAACAGACCTTCCGGAACATGACCATAAGTTAAACATACCATAAATATCCTTCACATAGCTTAGAAATAGGCTTTGAGGTGTTCGGTATGCTAAAATAAACTTTTGTGTCATTCAGGGACTAAAAGTGTCAAAAAGTGCACAAGTTTGCATTTTTACGCATAACTTACGTTCTGAATACATCCGGACATCCAAAAATTTATGTAAGCACTAAAACATTTTATTTTAGTGTTCGGCATAAGAAAAATCCATTCGTTTCGTCTTTTGGATCGTTTTTCGCGCTTATGCGCATTCCGTCGTAATTAAGCGAACATCGCGTTCGTACGACCAAACGAAACATCACCCGACATATTTTTGAGCATGTTTCATGTCCACAATGTTTAGGCATCATTTTAGGGCCTTAAAGTTGGCTTTACGGGCCTTAGAAGTGCCGGAAATGGGCTTAAACACGTGCAGGGACTGAAACTGTCAAAACTGAAACATGTTTGCTGATCAGAAGTCTCAGGCGGCCCGCCTGAGTTTTCCCTGATCCTAAAGCGGGCCGCGTCCGCCTGTCTGATCAGATAACAACGAACAGTCAGCGTGTTCCAGCTGTTTTAACCACAACCACACCTTTCCCACTTGCATATTCAGCTGATAAGGATGGCATTTAGGCACCATAACTTTCCGACACTTGTACGGTTACGATTAAGGCACGATATTTGACAAACGATCTTAACGGTTACCCGAAAACTATAAATACCCCACCCCCCCCATTACTCCAAAACCACTAGAATCTGATCTAAGTGACTCTAAGTTGGAACCATTGTTTCATACCTGAGTTATTAAGATCTAGATTAGCATTCGGGGACCCTTCGTAAGTATTCTTTCGTTCTTTTCCTTATTTTATTGCTTTTCGAGTCAGAAAGTCAAACTTTGTTTGACTTTCAGCGTTGACCAGTAATGGTCAATGCGAAGTTCGTTTGAACTTCGCAACGTGAGTGTAATCACGTTGGTCATAGTCCCTTGGGACTATGCCCACTGATTACCACGTTGTCTAGAGTCGTAGGATAGGCGATCTGATAAATCGCCTATACCTTCGAACCCGACCCAGTTTGGTCGATCATTAGGATCCGACCAAACACATTAGGTGACCATAGTAGGTAGGGAATAACCTTCCGAGGTTATACCCTATGGTCACATCGTTTAAGTAGTTGTATGATAGGTAGTTTATATGCCTTAGGTAAATTACCAGAATACCCTTTTCATGTATAATTGGTAATTAAGCATATGTAACCTAAAATCTTGTCACATAACTGATAATGTAACATGTTTAGGCATATAACACTTGTCATAGGACTAGTTAGACGGTCCGAACGCGTTTCACGCGCACGATGCGTTAAAGTAGCATAAGCTACCTTAATGGGTCGCGATGGGTCGTAGACACTTAGGTTAAGTTTCATTTAGTATGTAGGCTTTGTTAAACCATATCACACGAGTCTCTACACTCGTTTGGTTTACGAACCCTCATGCTACTCGATCTTCCGATATAGGCCCGGTTAATTAACATAGTTACCTATATTAGGTGCCGTTTGATTTCCGTGATCTCTAGCATTGTTTGGTTGTTACTCAAGGACTACTGAGCAATCTCAAGTGAGTACATAGACCCCTCTTTTACTGTTTTCCAAACGTTTTGGGGTGGAACACATGTGCCTACTTGTTACTTTCATGCTTTCTTGTTTTCACATCATATACTTCCTATGTTCATTAGTACATTATAGTACATGATTTCATTGTGTTTATGCTAGGTGTGCCCATTGTGTGCATTACTTAGTACATCGTTTTACATTACATTTCATGCTACGTGTGCCCATTTGTGTGCATTACTTAGTACAGTTCACATGCTATGTATGTCTGTTGTTGCATACTTAGTACAGATATTTCAGTTCACATGCTATGTATGTCTGTTGTTGCATACTTAGTACATTTCTTATTCATCATATGCTTACATTTTGGTAGGACAATTGGTTTAAACATAGACATCTTACATTGTTGGTTTGGTTTGTGTAAGTGATTTAAGTAACGAGGCGTGTGTAATATGATACAAGCATGGTGGATACGCCGCTGGTACTTCCTATATATAAGTGTTTGTATGGTATTACATATCGTAGCGTTATTTGAATCATTTTAGTTTGATACATAGAACATTTTATACAAATAACATATTTTTCACAAGACATTGATTTACAAACAACTTATCTAATACAAACTCATTTTACATGGTTATTCATTTAACCATACATTATTTATACATATCATCTGATCTTATCGATTTTCAAATGATTTACAAAACAAAGCAAATAACAAGGTTCATGACTAAACATTTTCTCAAACATAAGTCATGAAACCTATTTTCACAAAACCTATGTATCTCACCGGCATTTTTATGCTGACGTACCTATTTTCACATGTGTTTTTCAGGAGCTATTGCATAAGATGATCAAGATACACATAGGCAGACTTGGGCCTTAGTGACAATAAAAGATGCAAGACTAGTTAATTATGTTGTATTTCTTTGTTTGTTAAGACATTGTAACACTTTTAATCAATAAAACGAAACTTCAATTGCCATGGATTTGAAACAATTAATTCTGTTACAACACTCCCCGATGTTTCCGCCACGTTTTGTATGTTCTACGTGGTCGGGGTGTGACAGAAAAGATGGTATCAGAGCCAATGGTTATAGGGAATTAGGTTATTAGTAATGCTTTGACCTAGTCTATAACTTTCTTAGGACCCTAACGCGAGTTTACTTGCGTTTAGTCATAAAACAATACCGTCACCTATCCTTAGGCGACGATCACAACAAGAACATAAATTTCAAAACCGCTTTGAAAACTAATCATCTGTTCTAGGATGATTTATTACAAGGTTTTGAACCCTCTATTGTAAGGTTTTGAACCCTCTGTTATATGGTTTTGAACCCCTTTGAATTTTCAAAACTCTCGTCAAGGTTTTGGGTTTCTAATAATGTGAACACGTGCAAACTGGAAGGGTGAATGCCTGTATTCTGGGTTTTCTGTCTAGGTAAGCACTTCGTATACATCTCATCAGACGCGAGACCAGTTGTGCTTACCTGGGAATTCTTGGGATGAGTGTTCACTTATAGGCGAGCATGTCTTCGCGATACATTATATTGACCCGTTTACTTTGATTAGTCACTGTCTCATTTGTTTGCCTTTGGTAACAAACAAATGGTCACAATCTACATGCCTTGTCATTTTCTTTTGACTATCGTTCGCTTGTTTCCTCCTATGCCTTTCGTTATCTTCAAGATGCTTCTTCATCGCAACAACAATGTCCGAACCAGGTGCTACAATTGTCCATCAATTAGGCGTCGTACTACCAGAAGGCCGTTGATTTAGCTATTACCATGACTCATCTCAAGGATGAAGCCGTATAAGGGAACTGCTCCTTGGCGCAATCAATGTCACTAACATCATCTGAATCTAATACCCTGTTTCAAATGTACCCACGGTGGACGATGGAGACATTTGGTTAACATGTGCCGCTTTGCAATCCAAAGCAAAGCTGTTACAAATCCTGCTGCTGCTCAACCTTCAAACTCTGCTTCATATGTCGCTTGACATATCTGGCGCCTCAACCTCATGAACTTTCTACCTTGTGTATTGACGTAAGCACGCCTAGTGCAAGGTGTCGGAACACCTCCCGTCACACAAACTCCAAAAATCCATGTAGGATCTTTCTATCCTCATAATTAGATCCTTGTGGATGGGTATCATTCATCGGAGTCCTTAATTGAATTCTTTGTATGATTCAATACGTACATCACAATTCAATAAGGATAAAGCCGAATTCCTTTTAAGATTATCCTATCTTCATAGATAGATTCTTGAAATGATTAAAGTGCCAAATGAAATCCACGAATTGGATTCCTGGTGTACTTTAAGTATCCGCGTCCAAAGACAACAACTTAAAGGTTAAATTAGACAACTATGTGATTATGTGCTTATGTGTTTCCTTTTATGTTTTTGAGTAATCCAAGTTTTTGTAATCCAAATCCTCGTAGAATCTTCCATATCTTCGTATAAGGAATTCATAGTAGGATATCCAAAGGTACTATATTAAATCCTCAATGGGCTTCTACGTTGTAGTTAAGTCCCTTGGATTTTATTGTACTATTCTATAATTAGACCCCTTGAGTGGTCTAGTTAAACAGATTGATCCAAAAATCTGGTTAGGTATATCAAGTGATGATATAGCTGAAAGGACTCCTTGGAGGTCTAATTAAAAAGATCATGTGTTGATCTGATTAAAAGGACCCTATGGTAGTCTAGTCACACTCATCACAGGTTTGATATTTTCTTCCCCTACACATCATGAAATGCACTGTGCGGACTGTGCAAGGAATTACGTAATTATGGACGCGTACATAATTATAGAATTTAGTGCACAGAAACCACAGCAAGTTTTGTCATGTATCTAGAGTTAATTCTGTTCATTTTTGTTTCTGAAGATGTAAAATGACTATTCTGTTCATTTTTGTTTCTGAAGATGTAAAATGACTATTCTGTTCATTTTTGTTTCTGAAGATGTAAAATGACTATTCTGTTCGTTTTTGTTTCTGAAGATGTAAAATGACTATTCTGTTCATTTTTGTTTCTGAAGATGTAAAATGACTCATTCGGTCCATTTTTGTTGCTGAATATGTAAAATGACTATTCTGTTCATTTTTGTTTCTGAAGATGTAAAATGACTCATTCGGTTCATTTTTGTTTCTGAAGATGTAAAATGACTATTCTGTTCATTTTTGTTTCTGAAGATGTAAAATGACTCATTCGGTTCATTTTTGTTTCTGAAGATGTAAAATGACTATTCTGTTCATTTTTGTTTCTGAAGATGTAAAATGACTCATTCGGTTCATTTTTGTTTCTGAAGATGTAAAATGACTATTCCGTTCATTTTTGTTTCTAAAGAATGGCTGCTGAAAATAACTCCGTTCATTTTTCCTTTCTGAAAAATGTCCGTTAAAGAGAAATAACAGGATTATGCCTTGCTTATCTTTGATGGTTAATTCACACAAAGTCACAAATAGACTCCTACGAATTAATTTCGGGACGAAATTTCCTAAAGTAGGGGAGACTGTGACACCTGTGTCACTCCAACCATCAATCAAATTCCAAACCAATGAAATATTGTATTTCATACTTGGGATTTGTAAAAATATGTGTATCGTTTGCACATATCGACTCTTGTTCGATTTCAAGCTTTAAATCGCTTTCTGGAGGGTTATACGCACTCTGATGTGTAGATATAACCAGTTTAATCCAACGAACACTCTGGAATAGTGAAATAGGCTTAACATACCTTAAATAACCTTTACATAACTTATATATAAGTTTTTGAAGGTTTGGTGTGGTGAAATCAAGTTTAATCACTTACAGGGACTAAAGTTGACAAACTGTGAAAGTATGCCAATTTGAACTGTAACAGACCTTCCGGAACATGACCATAAGTAAACATACCATAAATATCCTTCACATAGCTTAGAAATAGGCTTTGAGGTGTTCGGTATGCTAAAATAAACTTTTGTGTCATTCAGGGACTAAAAGTGTCAAAAAGTGCACAAGTTTGCATTTTTACGCATAACTTACGTTCTGAATACATCCGGACATCCAAAAATTTATGTAAGCACTAAAACATTTTATTTTAGTGTTCGGCATAAGAAAAATCCATTCGTTTCGTCTTTTGGATCGTTTTTCGCGCTTATGCGCATTCCGTCGTAATTAAGCGAACATCGCGTTCGTACGACCAAACGAACCATCACCCGACATATTTTTGAGCATGTTTCATGTCCACAATGTTTAGGCATCATTTTAGGGCCTTAAAGTTGGCTTTACGGGCCTTAGAAGTGCCGGAAATGGGCTTAAACACGTGCAGGGACTGAAACTGTCAAAACTGAAACATGTTTGCTGATCAGAAGTCTCAGGCGGCCCGCCTGAGTTTTCCCTGATCCTAAAGCGGGCCGCGTCCGCCTGTCTGATCAGATAACAACGAACAGTCAGCGTGTTCCAGCTGTTTTAACCACAACCGCACCTTTCCCACTTGCATATTCAGCTGATAAGGATGGCATTTAGGCACCATAACTTTCCGACACTTGTACAGTTACGATTAAGGCACGATATTTGACAAACGATCTTAACGGTTACCCGAAAACTATAAATACCCCACCCCCCCATTACTCCAAAACCACTAGAATCTGATCTAAGTGACTCTAAGTTGGAACCATTGTTTCATACCTGAGTTATTAAGATCTAGATTAGCATTCGGGGACCCTTCGTAAGTATTCTTTCGTTCTTTTCCTTATTTTATTGCTTTTCGAGTCAGAAAGTCAAACTTTGTTTGACTTTCAGCGTTGACCAGTAATGGTCAATGCGAAGTTCGTTTGAACTTCGCAACGTGAGTGTAATCACGTTGGTCATAGTCCCTTGGGACTATGCCCACTGATTACCACGTTGTCTAGAGTCGTAGGATAGGCGATCTGATAAATCGCCTATACCTTCGAACCCGACCCAGTTTGGTCGATCATTAGGATCCGACCAAACACATTAGGTGACCATAGTAGGTAGGGAATAACCTTCCGAGGTTATACCCTATGGTCACATCGTTTAAGTAGTTGTATGATAGGTAGTTTATATGCCTTAGGTAAATTACTAGAATACCCTTTTCATGTATAATTGGTAATTAAGCATATGTAACCTAAACTCTTGTCACATAACTGATAATGTAACATGTTTAGGCATATAACACTTGTCATAGGACTAGTTAGACGGTCCGAACGCGTTTCACGCGCACGATGCGTTAAAGTAGCATAAGCTACCTTAATGGGTCGCGATGGGTCGTAGACACTTAGGTTAAGTTTCATTTAGTATGTAGGCTTTGTTAAACCATATCACACGAGTCTCTACACTCGTTTGGTTTACGAACCCTCATGCTACTCGATCTTCCGATATAGGCCCGGTTAATTAACATAGTTACCTATATTAGGTGCCGTTTGATTTCCGTGATCTCTAGCATTGTTTGGTTGTTACTCAAGGACTACTGAGCAATCTCAAGTGAGTACATAGACCCCTCTTTTACTGTTTTCCAAACGTTTTGGGGTGGAACACATGTGCCTACTTGTTACTTTCATGCTTTCCTGTTTTCACATCATATACTTCCTATGTTCATTAGTACATTATAGTACATGATTTCATTGTGTTTATGCTAGGTGTGCCCATTGTGTGCATTACTTAGTACATCGTTTTACATTACATTTCATGCTACGTGTGCCCATTTGTGTGCATTACTTAGTACAGTTCACATGCTATGTATGTCTGTTGTTGCATACTTAGTACAGATATTTCAGTTCACATGCTATGTATGTCTGTTGTTGCATACTTAGTACATTTCTTATTCATCATATGCTTACATTTTGGTAGGACAATTGGTTTAAACATAGACATCTTACATTGTTGGTTTGGTTTGTGTAAGTGATTTAAGTAACGAGGCGTGTGTAATATGATACAAGCATGGTGGATACGCCGCTGGTACTTCCTATATATAAGTGTTTGTATGGTATTACATATCGTAGCGTTATTTGAATCATTTCAGTTTGATACATAGAACATTTTATACAAATAACATATTTTTCACAAGACATTGATTTACAAACAACTTATCTAATACAAACTCATTTTACATGGTTATTCATTTAACCATACATTATTTATACATATCATCTGATCTTATCGATTTTCAAATGATTTACAAAACAAAGCAAATAACAAGGTTCATGACTAAACATTTTCTCAAACATAAGTCATGAAACCTATTTTCACAAAACCTATGTATCTCACCGGCATTTTTATGCTGACGTACCTATTTTCACATGTGTTTTTCAGGAGCTATTGCATAAGATGATCAAGATACACATAGGCAGACTTGGGCCTTAGTGACAATAAAAGATGCAAGACTAGTTAATTATGTTGTATTTCTTTGTTTGTTAAGACATTGTAACACTTTTAATCAATAAAACGAAACTTCAATTGCCATGGATTTGAAACAATTAATTCTGTTACAACACTCCCCGATGTTTCCGCCACGTTTTGTATGTTCTACGTGGTCGGGGTGTGACAATCCGGATGCCGGAGGCAACCATTACTTAGCTTCATATATCAATAAAGCCAAAGATGTAATGCTTGGAAAGACGAAGAACAGTGGATCTGCATTCTGATCTGTTTCTGATGACAAACAGTCCAAATGGTAATATATACCCAACTTTTAGTTTGAGTGTTAATTAATAGAAGAACGTAATGGAAATGTGAACACTGGATTGACCGCAGAAACAATTTTAAAGCATCTCAAGCGGAAACAGTATGTGGTTGAAACGGGTTAGCTCTATGTTGAACGTTGCTGCGTATGTCAGGTAATCCAGATTCGAAGCTGTAAGCCTGTAATAATTAAATAATTTATTGTTTAAGAATAATACCAAACACCTCATGCATGATCTTAACTATACAGCGAGCTAAATTGAAGACATATTTAAGATATTTTAGCACTAACATAGTAAACATGTACTGCTTTATATTGTATCTGATCCTAACACAAAATGATATAAATGAGTGAACGTTTGATGAATATGTTTTAATTGTTTATTAGAAAGTGTGAATTTGTTTGATCAGTTAGTGAAGTTAGTGATAAAGTTTGTTGGTGTTGAAATCAGGTTAAGTTGGTAGGGATGCTGATAAACAAGGCTTAGACGGTTGTTGATGTTTCTTTTGTGCTTAATGATGGTGCCGGTCGCATTGATTGCAACAGATGATATGGAAGTTGTTTCGCGTTTATGTTTCTTTACGGTTATGTGGTTTTAGAATCAGCTTGCAAAGCTAGGATGGGATCGCATGTGTAACTTCAAGGTATTTTTTGGTTTATTTGACGTGATGTCGCCGCCGCAACGCGCGGCGTGGGCAAAAATCTAGTTTATATAAAACCTTAGGGATTTAAGTGTAATAAGTTTAGAGGCTAAAAAATAAATAGTGTTTAAAAGACCAAACTACCCTCATTTTAGGGGTCTTTTCTATAAATAAAGGAGGGAAAAGTTCTAATTTTTTTAGTATCTTAAAATACCCCACTCATGTTTTATAATATAATATAAGTATAGATATAGATTATCATTTCTATTTTGATACAAAATTGTTTTTATTTGAATTTGATTGTATATAGATATGGATGGTATCTGTTAATAATTTATTGTTTTATAATTGTGTTTTTATTTGAATTTGATTGTGTATAGATATCGATGGTATCTTTTAATAATTTATTGTTTTATAATATTAAAAGCTTGCATATTATTTTAATGGAATTGATGACTTTGTTTAAATATTATTTTCAGCGCCGGCTTTGAGAATTCAGGTGTCCTGTTCAAGCTCGTAAAAACGTGCCCCTTAGGCCTAAGTGAAATAGATAATGTGAACTAATTTTTTTTTTTGCCTGTTATTATTTTTTTTAAACTAAAATGGGTATTAAGCTAATAGGTACTGGGCTTAAGTTATAATTTTGAAATTTATGGTTTTAAATTGATTGGGTAAAACCAATTCATACTTATCCACTTAATGATAGTGTTAACTCACCAAACAAATTCATCTCGTGTAATTCAACTTCTCGACTTCTTTTATAATTACCTCCATTGCATAAAAACAAATTTGATTAATTACCTCCGTTACATAAAAACAAATTTGATAAAGTCTGTACGTTTGATATTTTAGTATTTTACCAAAGTATATTTTCAAAAAATCGTTTGCATATTATAATAATATTTTTGACAAACTAAAATAACAAATCCTAAAATATATAATATATATTAACTAAGAAACAGTCGAACACTTCATATGTTAATAAAGTAATAATTTAGTTAAATCAAATAGAAGTTAATATATCCTTACAAAAAGAAATGAAACATATCTATCGAAAAAATTCACTTTGTTATTTTAGGGTAATACAAAAAAGAAAAAAAAAACTACTCAATTGTTTTGTCAGACTTTTAGGTCTTGGGACTTGGTGGAAATAGGTTTAAAGCACCTATAAAGAATAAAATAAAAGAAATATATAATTTAGTTTTTTCTTCACAAAACCTGCAATTCTCACCTACATATAAATTTTGATATCTTTCTATTCTCAGTTTCTATTCTCAGATTTACTACTTAGCCAAAGTGAATTTTGAAGTGTCAAACAACTAAAATATTTTTGAGCTCTAAGGGGAGAGGGTGGTCACTAGTGATAGAATTTCATCACTCACAAGCACCAATCAAGTTTCGCCATGTCATCAACCATTTTTCCATCACTCACAACACTTTTTGATGGCAATGGTCATCACTCACAACACCTAACAATAAACCCCCACACCCCCTCACATCCACCATTTTACATGCATGATAAAAATAACGACCGTGGACACTTTTGAAGTTTAACGCGTGATAAAAATCAGTGGCGGTGGTCATCACGGAAGTTTAACGCGTTATTGCTGTTTATCACGCAAAAACAACGCTCGACCCCGCCTCCTCTAAATCCGGCAGATCGTGCCCCTGGAAAAAAATGTGCCCTGACCGGTGGTCCTCCCCGCCCACCCAGGGCCGGCCCTGATTATTTTGATTCGATTCAAATGATGATTCTTATGGGCTAAGAGAAACAGATGTGGGCTAAGAGAAACATAAATGTGTTATAGATGTTGGGTGTGTTTTTTTATTGTGTATTTTAAGTATTGGTGTGTTTTATGCGTGAGGGGTGTGTTTAATTGTGAAAACTGATATAACACAATGTGAAGTGACTAGAAACTGATAAAACACAACGTTAAGAAATAATGAATATTCTTTTATGTTACGAAAGAAATGTGTGAGGGGTGTGTGTAATTGTGAAAAGTGATATAACACCATGCAAATAACCAGAGACTGATAAAACACAACGTTATGAAATAAATAATGTGTTTTATGCTTCGAACTTTAGACGAAGGATAAGATGAATGTGAGGTAAAAGATGCTATTAACGTGATGTACATAATCAATAGTGGGTTTAAGATATAGGAGTTGCCATAAAAATCTCAATTAGTTATTAAAAACTCTCTTTTGTAAATAACTTATTTAGTCAATTATAATTATACCCGTTTATTAAAATACTAGAGATGACACATCTCATCACCAGAACACATCCTACACTTTTTAGGAAAAAATGACTTTGTAGCCAACTTCCACCCAAACATTATATACTTAGGGGGGAGGGGATGGTTATCACTTGCAAAAATTCCATCACTCACAACATCCAATCAAGTTACGTCATGTCATCAACCATTATTCCATCACTCACAACCTTTTTTAGTGGCAATGGTCATCACTCACAACACCCAACAATAAACTCTCACACCCCCTCACATCATACCTTCCATCACGCGTAAAATGTATCACGGAAATTGAAATCCACGCGTGGAAGTTGAGCTGTGGCGATGGGTTGTTTGCATGTATCACGCGTGATACTTGTTTATCACAGGGAGATTTTCTCCCATCCCGCCTCCCCTTATTATACAAAAACCAACTTGCGTCCTTTATGTAGTCACCGCTTAAAACCAACTTGGTTCCCATGAAATAATGAAACGTCACGGTTCAACGTTTCGGTTTTTTTACTGCCCATTCACTAAAATTCGTTTCTTTTCTTTAATCACCCATTTACCAAAACTAAGGGATGCAACACATAAACGTTCCAACCCGACTCTTCAAATTTAAATACTACACTGTTAAATTCATATGTCGAACCGTTTTTCCTCCTGTCATCCACACGGTGCAAATTCGAGTGGTACAACTCATCCTCCACAGGGGCGGCTCTTATGGTGTGCGGGGAGGACTTCCGCACAAGGCCCGCGGGGCACTGGATTTTTAAAAAAATTCGATATGTATATGTCATTTTAAAAAAAAAATTGTAAATACATACCAAATCCTATATAGAGGCCCATAATCACATACTTTTTTATGTTTTATAATTTAATCCAAATACATTAGGTTTATTGGGCCCAACCCAATACTAATATGATTTTAAAAAATAAAAATAAAAAAAACACTGAACATGGATATGGAAACTAAAAGGGCGACGATTCATATTAATTGAACAAACATTACGACAGAAGGACGGCGACGATCAGAAACTCGACGGCGATGATCGGAAGTTCAGAACTCGACATGGCGACGCTGCTTCTTTTTTTTTTTTTTTTTTTTTTTTTGAACAGCTAACCTCTAGATGCCTAGGTTCTAGAGAGTGCAGGAATTATTCTCATCTAGGAAGGGACCGGACTCGAACCTGCGACCACCCGGGTAGGGAACCTCACGGGGTGAGTAAACCCTCCCACCTCCACCACTGGGCTATGGCTTCATTGGCTGCGACGCTGCTTCTGTGAGTAATTGATTTGTTGTTTCTGTTTGTTTAATTGAACTATTGAAGATTGAACGAATTACGATTTACGAATATGATTTGCTGTTTCTGTTTGATTGTTTAATTGTTAATATAATATGATTATGAGATTATCTGTGGTTCACATAGCGTAATTTAGAAAGATAAATTATTAAATATAATGTAATTTTATGTATACTATATGATAGTTTAAGTATTTTATAGATTTCATTATAAGTGTTTTTTAAGCTTGAATAAACTAGAGATATGTTATTTTGTTCATCCGATTTCTGCTTAAACAAAAGTCATGTTGCCTAGAAGATTCTTTGGTGCTGCCTTGTTCTGATTTGCTGTTTTAGTTTGTTTTCATCATGAAGTTAAAAGGTCCGATTGTCCGAACATCATGAATCTAACAACATCAGACGGCTGTTTGCAGGGCGATTCTATCAAAAGGTCCACGCGTACGTATCTTATTGTGTAATTTTGTTAGTCCGTTAATTGAACCCGTATCCGTGCGTACGTATCTTATTGAATTGAGTATTCTTGTTAATTGAACATTGATTACATATATTATTGAATTGAGTATTCTTGTTAAGTGAACATTGATTATTATTTTTAGGCCTTAATGGCTCCTAAACAAGCATCCAGATGGCAAAAACGTCAAGAAAGGTATGTAACTTATTAGAATACTATGATTTTGTCATTATCGTAATTTCATTGTTTATTAAATACTACATTTTTTTGTCATTTTCATAATTATATTGTTTATGGTTGCATATGGGCACATTTTTCGAGCTCGAACAGGGTATGTGAATTCTTAGAGACGCCACCGATCCTCGATATCTAGCTGGAGTTTTGTTTCAGTTTCCTACAAATCGTCGAACATTGAGTTGTTTGAAATGGTTTCAGCGATCGCAGAGTTTTCGAAGAAAACAAACTTTTTGATGATTTCTTGGGCGGGAAGACCCAAGAAGTTTCCTTATCGGTAAACCCTTTAATATCCCCATATCCCATTCTCCCGCTTCAAGCACCATTCGTTAATCGCAACCAACAAGTCATCAGTCACATTCGACATCAAAGGTACTGTTTACACTTTGTTCAATCGATTCAACTATATGCCTTTTCCTTCTCGAATTGCAATTACTTTAACAATTTTAATTTGGACGATCAAATTATGTGCAGTTACTATGTTTGTCGTTATCCCTTTCAGATTGGAACCAGGCGGCGGTCTTATAATTAACAAAGAAACAAAAGATTTGAAGCATAATTTGATTGCGGATCGGTTACGAAAGTGATGAAGAAGACGGGAAGATGAGGATCGGTTACTGTCCAAATTATTGTTATAAGCATTATTGTTATTTATTTATGTTATTTTCTTTATGTTACTTTAGGAATTTACGAAGTCATTTATGTCCAAAACTGCATTTTATGTCCAAACTTGCCATGCAAGTGTATGCATGTAGTGGGTTAGACCTGGGTTGGCAAGTTAGAAAGTAAGTTGTTTTCGTAAATTCGTAGTATCTATTATCAGGTTGTAATGTTTGTTTTCGTGCAATGAAAAATATTTTATTCTTCTCTTTGGCTTCTTATCTTTTTGTTGCGTCATAATACCATAACAGTACAAAAGTTACGCACATAATCATCAATGTTCATTTTATCTATATTTTCAAAGTGAACCTCTGAGGCATAAGCATACATTGACGACACAACTTTAATCATCATCCCGGCTGCATCGGCTGTTTTGAACGCGTTTGCTATGAGTGGCGGAGATCAGGCCATGGTTCAACCTTTTACGGCTATAAATTTCGGCTTCCTTTGATTAAGACTTTTGTAACTATAAATCTGAAGAAGAAAACAAGAATAATAAACATGTGAATTTGATGGAGATAGAGAGTTTATGGCCATTGTTTTTGTTGTAGTACTTTGTGAACAGAGTTTTTGTTGTAGTGTGTGAACCATCAAGGGAAGAGTTTCGCACGAATCATTGTTATAAAATTTCAAACATCGTGTGAGACGATTTGGTATGTTATATAGTTTGGTTTGTTATGTTACTGGTACAACAACGTCATTCATACCATTAGTTTAATTTGACGATCTTTAATTTTTTTTTTTTCTCAATATTCTACTGTGCATGTTACGACTTTGTTTTTTGGATTTTCTCTTTTGTTCTAAGACCATGCGTAGTGGGCGTTTTTTTTTTTTAAAAAAAAGCCCCCAAACACGCCTGATCACGCCAAGGCCCCACCCCCTTGGGCGTTTTTTGGCGTTATTTTCGAAAAAAACTCCGAAGCGTGTTTTAAATCACGCCAAAATGAAAAATTGTTGTCCAACCATATGCATCCCTCTTTTTCTTGGCCAATCCCCTTTATTTGGTTAGTTTTTTATTTAATTATTTACACCCCTTTTTAACATAATATCCACATTCCCACTACACCCGTTTTAGAAAAACGCCCAATAATACCACTTGCTAAAAACAAAGTCATAACATACAAAGTAGAATATTGAAAAAATAAAAAGCAATACATACATAAATGTTGCTAATTAATAGTATCTATGTTAGCACAAAACTTCAATAATTTTTAATTGAAATCCCACCTTTATGTTTTTTTCCTACTCTCATGATTGTAACTATTTTTTTTTAAGGAGATTTTCTCTGTACAAGACCGAATTGGTTTCCGGGGTCATGTCAAAGACATTCCCCCGTCAGCCCCGTTCTTCCGGACGCGATGTTCGATCGGGCCCCGGCCGTTGCGCAAGCTGACTTCCGCCCGGAAATCATACTGCCCCCACACGACAGACTCGCTGGGGTAACAGCTGGGTAAAACCGGGTTGCCCTCAGGACCGCACCATGCCTCGGTAGGAACGATCCATCATTGGGACTCCCACCCCCCGTATGCCGCAGCCGGGAGTCGAACCTGCGACCTCCAAGGAGGAAGCCGGCCCAACTTAACCCAAGTGGGGATACCCAACTGGGCTAGGAGGCGGGATAATAGTAATATAATTGTTTTTTCACCATAGTTTCTTTAAGATAATTTTACATTGTACTAAGCTTTCATTCTAATACTATTTTTTTAATTTCAACTTCACGTTTAATGCTACATATAATACATAAATTTAACTTATTTAATTTGGTTGACACTGAAATTTTATTCAGAATAAAGTGTTTTATTTCTTTTTATCCGTTTAATACTGTATATAATACACGCATTTTAACTCATTTAATTTGGTTGACAATGGAATTTAATTCAAAATAAAGTGTTTTATTTTATTTTATTGTAGGTTACACGAGTGCATATACTCTATTGGTGTCAATCGTGTTGGTTTAGTGAGTTGACAAGTTGTGAGTTAGTGGGTTGAAATGTGCAACCTGAACGCAACCCATATTATTATTCGTGTTAAAGAGTTCAACCCTAACCCACACACACATAAATCTGGGTTAATCCGAACATGACCCGTTTAACCCATTTTTTAAATTAGTCATACATGTTAATGATTTATAAGCGGCTTGTTAGATTTAAGTGGATTATTAGTAACGTGTTCGATGGTGAGTATAAGTGGGACACGTAGATAATATGGTGTGACCAGACTAATATTATTATAACTAACCATTTAAATGGAAAAAAAGGGAAAAAACAAAAACAAAAATATTAAAGTTTTTTTTATTAATACTTAAACGAATTAATGGGTCAACTTGTTTTTTATACGGGTGAACCCGAATCCGACCTGTTTTTAATACAGGTCAACCCTAACCCAACCTGTTTTTATACGGGTCATGTTAGTCGACTCAAAACCTATATATTTTTGTGTCAGGTCGTGTCAAGAATTGCCTGTAACGCCCTGCTATTTCGCACCTTCTATATTTGGAAACCTTTGTTTATAATTCTATTCTTGGAAACTTTGTGTTCTTGTAATCGTCGTTTTGATGTAACCTTTGTAGAATTCGAGACTTGAATCACAATGAAATTCTCGTTTGAACGAAATATTGTTCTTGATTCTATATTTATCGATACTTAATACTCGTTAAACTAGTTAAAACTCTTAAAAGAATGAGATTCGGAAGCTTCGTGAAATGAATAATCGTAAAAAGATTTTTATCCTAATTTAAATTCGTTTATAAATATGGTTATTTATCGATCCTATTTTCTTTAATAAATTAAATTAATTAATAATTAAAAAGTTTATTTTATAATATCTAGTTAGTCTCGTTAGACATTGAAGTTAGTAAACTAACTTAGTTAGTTTAAACTATAATGTTAGTTTTCTTTTTAAGATAATATAACTTGGTTATTTAATAGTTCAGGGGTGAATTATGCAATTTCTGAAAATATAAAAATTGCAGGGACTAGTTATGTAACTTCTAAAAATATAATAAAACAAAAGAAAATAAATAACAAAAAAATGCAGACCATGGGACTAGAAACCCGGGTCTACACCCTCACACACACACGCACAAACCAGCTGAGCTGGGTCTTGAAATTGAACAAAACCCAGCCCAAATTTCATTTAACAATTCGCTCAGATGACCTGATCAGCGCGACCAGCCCCCTTCCCAGCTTGATTTTTAGCGCGAAATTCATGTTTTTTTTAGTTTTAAACCTTGTTTTCACATTAAATTCCCAACCACAACCTAACCTAACTTTTCCCTATAAAAACCCATCATAATCCAAGCATTTTACACTTTTCAAATCACTCTAAACACTCTCAAATTCTCCCATAATCAGCTGCAAATCTCAAGTTCGAGGAGAAATACCAACCTTCACAAAAGTGAGCATAACTCACTCATTTCTTATCTGATTCACTTGATTCTTTTTCCTACTTCTTTGGATTGACCTTAGCTACGTTTCCATTGGTTTTCCATGGAAAACTAGTCCCTGGAACGTCACCAGAAAGGCTCCAAAGTTGACCGACTTTTCTGTTTTCATCTAAAACTTTGTTAAACTTAGTAAACTTGAGTTAATCTCATCTCAAACATATGTCCTAATGCTCATAATCAATCGAATGGTTAGTTGGGCTTAAAAACAAGTCTGAGAAATGTTAAATCAGAGGTTAAAACCTCACAAACATTCTGTTTTGGTTAGGGTTTTACCCATAAGAAGTGTTCAAACTTGAAGCTTGATGTATGTGTGATTGTTAGACTAGCTTGGGCTATCTTTCATAAAAATCCACTCACTTCTTGATGTTTTCCATATATTAGATGTTCATATTTCATTATTTCTTGTAAGTTCATGACCCTTCTCGTTGTTTATAACAACAAGTGTAGTGGTGAACAATAGAGGTACCTAAATAGAAGCTTGTTCTTCCTACCTCATGTATGATTTCTATGATACTTAGAGGTTCCTAAATGAAGACTTTAATCTTCTACCTCATGCTTGACATATATGATATAGTACATTCTATGTAATACCTATGTAACATACAAACCGAACGTTTGATAATGAACAAGTGGACATTGTCAAGTTAGTAAGTTTATCATCTAGGCATCATATGTGATAGATGGTTATTTTCATATGTATAATTTCATAAACTTCAAACTCGTAAACCCTAATGTCATCATCCCTTAGAATTCTGAATCGAACATATTCAACCTTCTAGTCTCAACAACTTCGTCACATTGGATAATCGGAAAGCATATGCAATTTTGTGAGTATACTCGAACCCTTTTTTTCTTTTAAACACTTTTGGGTGCTACATGTATTCTATATAAACACACGAAAACACTTGAAACTATTTGAATCACACTCTATCCAAATTGAAACATGTTAATCTCCCGCTAGTCTATTGGGAGTGAAACTTTGAACAATTTGATGCTTGTTAATCTCGTATGCTACGTAAACTATTTGTGTTGATATATGCTCATTAACTTTGCTAGACCACCTTAACAATTATAGCGCTATAGGAGTAATGCACCGCCCACGAGACTTGGGGTATTGTTAAGTTAAACTATTTTACCTCCCGTTAAACTATTGGGATAGGCTATTTTAACGCATTGGAAACTTGGGTTTGAACATATTGTTACACATCTCAGTGTACTAGTAACTTGCATATTGTTGTTCATGTTGGATACGAGCAAGTTAAACAATTTTATTCTATGTATACTATGTATCAAACCTGTATACTCGCCTTTGCTTTTGCATTGAATTCTATTTTAATATATGTTGCAGGTTCGATAGACAAGATGATGCTAGGTGAAGAAACAAGATTTAGGTGGACTTAGAAACACATTTAGATAAATCTATTCTGTCAATGTATCTTTGAAACAATGTTATCTTATTTGATTTTTGTATGACATTTTTTAGCAATTTTATGCAATTTAAATTTAATCTATATTGTCACACAGCGTTATGAAGTTTTGTGCAATTTGTTCATCTCATCCTGATGTTTCCGCCATCGGTTGGGGTGTGACAGATTGGTATCAGAGCCATAACTATAGGGAATTAGGAAAAGTAGGAATGCTTTTGCCTAGTCTATAGTTTTAGAGCTTTATTCTTATGTTTTGCTTGAAACTACTTGCATGCTACTTTATTTGCTTCTCATTTATTTTCTTTTGATCTTTTAAACATATATGTCGCTTATGTGTTAATACTTGACATGCTATTCTTATGTGTTAATACTTGTTTTATTATGTGTTGATACTTGTTTTATTGTTCTATTATTTATGTGAAATTCTCGATATGCCTTCTTATGTGTTTAAACTTGTTCGTTTATTTCCTTAACGTACGCTTTCTCTAAGGCTTTTGCTTGATTATTCTAAATCCGACAACACTCATATTATACAAACGAGACGAGTTTACCAAAATAGGTGTGAAACCCGCAATTTGGTAAATGACTCTCATTCCGCTTAATTCTAATTTGCAGGAAATTACACCGTTAAGTCAGGAGTGAAATCCACATCTTAATGGAAATTTCAATTTCAAATTCTAGTGGACCCTCGTCAACGTGTCGAAATTAAATTTTGACCCAACAAGTACCAACCACACTTAGGGTACAAAGTCGTCAAGTTAGGGGTGAAACCCGCATCTCGTCGATTAGTCCCACTCCTTGATTTTCATAAATCCCGCCAAGCCTCGAATTTTCAATTGAATTGGAACATGAAGTTGTAGGTCCCCTAATCCGTATGGATCGTAACAGAATCGTCAATCTAACCTAGAGTGCGGAATCCCATAGATCAGATTTCACAGAAAACGAGTAGAAGATGAACACAAACACAATACACTTTCAATCCGGTCTTCTATTGATTATCCAACAAGATGTTTACAATCAATTCAAGACCCACAAGAAATCTCTCAGCCACTCTCTGTAGATTTCTCCAACTCTCTTAATTCTTCTAAGTGTCTAACATAAACCCTAATGCTAAGCCTTGTTTATATAGGACAAGCTTTGCACATGGGCTTTGGTCTGGGTTAGGCCATTCTCTAAGCCCATTACACTAATTAACTTACTAACCAATATGCTAAACCCATTACAAAATATCCAAAGACTAAATACTTAAACTATTAAGTTGTTGTCACAGAATATGCACCAACAAACTCCCCCTTGACAATAACTTCATAGTGTAATGTAACACCTCGTAAAATCACGTTCAATGAAGTATTGACACGTGTAATAAACCCTAGGAGTCAAACCTTGAATATAAGGGACTAATTTTTAGAAAAATCGAAAAACATTAATTATGAAAGAACAGGAAGTATTAACATACCTAAAAAAAGTTTCTAAATAACCTTTTACGGTTTTATATTCACAAATGAGCCACTTGTTAATCAAGTGTAGCCGTTTATGTAATTAATTGAAAGTTTATGCAGAAAAGGGTTAAAAGCGTCAACATGTTAATTCTTACCTCTGAGTGATCTTTTAACAAACCGAGAGCCTCGTGATATTTGATTATACTCTCGGGAATGCCAATCATTGGCCATCCAAGGCTTTTATGCCCAAAGGTGAAGTTACGCGCAACTTTGCAAGTATAAGGGACTAAAAGTGTCAATATGTTTAATTATACCTCTGAATGACCTTTTATCGATCCCGAAGCATTATGATGTTTAATAATACTTTCAAGAATTCCTAATATGGATTATATGAGGCTTCAATGATATTAAATGATGAGTTACGCAAGTTTGCGTGATAGAGGGACCTAAAGCGTCAAACTGCTAAAGTATACCGATTCGTATGTTATCGGACCTTCTGGAATATGACCATGAGTTAAACATACCCTATTTACCATTTATATAGCTTAGATATAGGCTTAGAGGTGTTTGGTGCGCAAAAATAAACTTTTAAGTCATGCAGGGACTAAAAGTGTCAAAAAGCGCATAAGTTTGCGTTTACGCGCATATCTCACATTCTGAATATCCCCGGACACCCAAAAATTTATGTAAGCACTAAAATATGTTATTTTAGTGTTTGGCTTGATAAAATTCCCTTTGTCGTGTCATTTGGTTCGTTTTTCGCGTCCGTCTGTGTTTCGTCGTAATTAACCGAACAACGTGACCGTACGACAAACGAACCAACATCCGGCATATTTTTGAGCATGTTTCATGTTCCCCATACTTAGGCATCATTGTAGAGCCTTAAAATGGTTTAATGGGCCTTAGAGGTGTCGGAAATGACATTTGGAAGTTCAGGGGCCAAACATGTCAACTTTTGAAAGTTTCTGGTGACTGCCAGGTCCTTGCGCACCGCAACACTTTGACCTTACGGTGCGCAAGCATCTCCCAGATGCAGAAACTCGTTTTTCTTGGCTGTTCAAGTCCATGAAACGACCTATGGAGATATTTATCAATTCCATGCGCGTCCCCTACTGATTTTAGAGCTTAGGGGCACTTGTTATTGATCTAGATCACTTCATAGACTTAGTTGTCATCATCTAATGGATCAAAAATCACTATAAAAGGCCATTGTTTGCAAACATTTTTTATCATCCATTCCATCTGCAATTGTGGGACTTTCTGGAGCTCAAGAGCAGACACCAAGCATCCCTAATCATGATTAGGACTTTGGTAAGCACCCTTGACCTTCCTTGATTAAGTTTTGCTTAGTTATTAGCCTAAAAGTCAAACCGTTGTAATTAACGGTTGACTTAGCGATTAATTATTAATGGTCCAGTGATTTGTCGAATTGAAGGTAGTTATAAGTTGGTAATTATGTGGGCAATAAACCCTTAAAAGGGCACCCACTGATTCCCATCCTATCTAGATCAAATGTCGGGTCAAAGTTGATTAGAAAAAGTCAACAGAAGCCCAAATTGCAAATTTACATGTAATTAAAAATATAGAAGGCATGTAACCTATTTTATCACTCATATAACCTATTAATAAGTATAAGAACTGATCTAGGCTTGTTTGATCCGACAATTTTCTGTTTAGACCCGGTTCGGAACCGAAAGTCGCAAAACTTTGACTTTTGCTTTGACTTCAGTTCTGACCCGATTAATATGATTTGGAAATGCCTTAGAGCTTCCTTAGGACCAGGCTACATGTTAGCATAACCCTCCGTGGTTGGTTCATTGATTATCTGATTCGTTTACATGTTTCCGTTAATAGCTTAAATGTTGACCAATATGCCCTTTTGACCATAAAACGAGAATTTTGGGAATGTGAAAGGACAATAATCCTTATTACTGATTTATAAAGTTGTCCCTAAATTTTCACATCAGTTGGAGGTCTAGAATAGGAGTTATGCTCATTAGCGTAATTATAACGCTTTTTAGTAATTAAAAGGCGCAATTAGCATAAAGCCAATCTAAACCCAATTTTCGACACCAAAACTTTTACCCACTTATGTAAGATAATATTTTGAGATTTTTAAAGATTTTTAATCATTTTTAACCTGTCCATAACCGAAGGTTATGGCCTCAAATCGGTAAATACCGATTATACCCTTTTTGTTCATAAAATGAGTCCTACATAATATTTTGACACCAATCCAATTGCTACTGATTTTATATAATAAATAAAGTATTTTGAACTTTATAACCTGATCAGAAAACTCAGATTTCCGGTATAACCCGGAAATCGCTTAAAATGACTTTTTACGCGTATTAAACGCATAGTTTGGGTTTAAAACCATTTTGTCATATAAGACCTATTACCATCTGATATGACCTATTAAAATAAGTTATTTTACTGATGTATTCGGACCCGAATCTCAGAACTTCATTTAATCTCTTTTATAATCTTTTAAATGACCAAATTACCCCTACGGGGCTTATATTGAGATTAAACTCGTTTTGGGCATAATGGAAGATATCCTACTGATATCACAACATGTTTAAGGCATATTAACTTAGGAAACCTATAATTGACTCTTTTGGTTACTCGTTACGCACTTGTCGCGTTCGGATCGGCTTATGTGACTAGATTGCATATATTAGCCGAAACGAGTCAAACATATCATTTTTGTCTCAAAATCCAGAATGTGTTTAAGTTACCCATATTAAACAAGCATACAAGCTTGTCGGGTCAAAACCACATTCTAATCCGGTCTTCGCTTAATCATGCGTTTGAACCGTATATTTCCTTAAAACTAACCGGTCTAAGTTTAGGCTTAATTAAAGACCCGTTAGTATTCTAATTGGTTATTTATACCATCATTCCAGACTAGAGCCTTCCGGTAAATTGTACCTACGCTTACTTAAGTGAATACGGCTGAGTTATTATAAATCTTGCTATTTAAGACAGGAGCTAGCTCAGGTAAATACTCTTAACTTATTTTCCCTATTACGGGCTTGGGATACGGTAATATAAATACCGCATGGTCAGATATGGGATTCAAAGACCAATGAGTCAGGAAATCCAAATAACCTGTTTTAATTCGTATTGCTTGACTGAAACATTGGGGGTTAATGCGACCGTGTCCTGGATATCCTTGGCTCATTAAATGCAATGGCCACGACCTAAGCACGGGGTGTAGGCATACACCTGACAGATGCCATATGTTTATTAATTAATTATACCCAATACGGGATTCCCAATTGGGGAATAGTGGTGTGTCGGTTAATCTTGAACCGTCATAGAACCGGGCCCCGTATGTAGAGCAAGTTATGTAAAACTGATAACATGAAATATAGTTTGTCCCAAGTATAAAAGATTAATTTTGCCTTGTGCATTTTAATCAAAGTGTCGAAATATCTTCGTGCCTTGTGCACCTAAACAAATTTTCATAAACATTTTCAAATGAGTCGGTTGAGTGTATTTACCAGTGAAAACTGACGTATTTTCAAAAGTCTAAGTGACAGGTACAAGTACGTAATAGGCTGGAAGCTGCTCAGGACGTTAATAAGGAATCTTGCAAGTTCTAGGCGTCTAAAGTCTGTTGAACAATATTTATGTTTTAAGATCCGCCTGTGGATCCTTTACTTTCCGTTGTAATACTTGATATTACTTTATATTCGGATTGTAATATATTTTATCTTTTGCTTCCGCTATGCATTTATATATTGTGTTGTTTGACTATTATGTTGCCAACCACGTCACGATACTCCCCACCGGGCCCACCGGTGACACGTGGAAAATAGGGGTGTGACAGGTTGGTATCAGAGCCAACACTGAGTGAATTAAACACTAGCCTTTTGTGTTTAATCTCAGTTACACAGTTGCACATTCTTGAGTCTAGACGAGAACATAGGACTAATCCAAATTCGTTTCATTGTCTTTTAATTACTTCCTTGTTATTTTTCTGATTAGCCTTTGCATGGGCAAGTCATTTTATTAGAAGTCCCGTTTAGGGCAACCATATACTTGTTTAAATTTTAATGGAACCATTATATTTAAATATCATTCCTATATTATAAGATCTACCATTATAATAAAAATGGCAAAATCTAAAAAGGACAAGACCTAGCCATATGTCATCTTAAGACAGAGCCAAGATGGTAGTTCTACAATTAGGTTCAGATCCTCGTTAACATTTCAATTTAGGATTGTTCTGTGTTAAATATTAAAAAGAATCTTAATGGTAAAACCTAGCCTAAATATCATTGCATACAAGGCCAAGATGGTAGAACCTATTCAAGAGATTCGAATGCTTGTTAAATAACTGAAAGCATATTATCATGCTTGATAAAATGTGATACGATGAAATCACATAAGTCATTCTTAAGTGGGTTATTCTAAATTTCCTTATTTATATAATCATCCCTTATGGATGAAGTGCCCACGTGCTATAATTAACGTCCTCTAAGACTAAAGACAGTGGTAGCCTACAACTCCCTGTCAAGCAAAGGCAGTGAACAACGTTCGAGCCTAAATACCTTGATTCTACGAGAATCATGACTTATAAATTAAACTTGTCCACGCGACTAAGCCTTTTGTGCTATTACTAACTTATAATTTGGGATTAATAGTGAAAATCCTGAATAAAATAAATACCATTCCTTTCCTGCCAGTATAAATATTAAAAGAGAATCTTAAAGGGTATAACCTAGCTTGAATGTCTTTAAAGACCTAGCTAAGATGGTAAGACCTATTTAAAAAGAGATTCAGATCCTTGTTAACATCTGCAAACATGTTAACACTTCTGACAAAGGTGATGCGATAAAATCACGCTTGTCATCTTTATATTAGGAACTTCCAAATCCCTTTTAGCATAAGCGATCGATGGGAATCATGGCTAATAAACGTCGAACATGATGTACACATCAAAACATCCATTCGAGATGTATACCTACGGGCAAAGATGAATGCATGAAAAAGGTAGTCTTTATTTCATAACTTCTTGTCAAGACAATGAACTATGAAATTTTCCGATCCAAAGGAATCATTGATTATGTTTTAAAATTTCCCTAGTGACAAGGCCTCTGAGCCA
This sequence comes from Helianthus tuberosus, assembly GCA_030545235.1. Taxonomy (NCBI): domain Eukaryota; kingdom Viridiplantae; phylum Streptophyta; class Magnoliopsida; order Asterales; family Asteraceae; genus Helianthus; species Helianthus tuberosus. Next base: position 26,641 of record JARYGA010019276.1, read on the forward strand.
TCAAAAGTCCTTTGGAACAAGCCCTTGTGCTATATATAAAAGATGTCAGTATGACATTGGCAGTCGTGACTTATGTCCCCTGTCTAATAAATATGAAGGATTATATTCCGTTTAAACGCCAGAGATGGTTTATTTAAAAACCTAGGAAAAACATAATCAAATAAATCAAATACTATCTATTGGCCTATATGGTTATTTACACCATGGCTAATTAATCATCAAATTCGACAATTCACTATATAATTAAACAAATTATTACTACTTGGATAGTAGCCTTCAAAGCTTCACCACGGCTGACTCCTCTGAAGTTCTCAATCATCCAGTTAGTCAGAATGATGTCCATCGACTAGCCTTTGTGGCAAAATAAATTATCTTCCAAAGAGATGACGGCTGTAGTCTTTGACTCTCTGTCCAAAGGTGAAGAACTATGTTCGAACCTTAAGATCTCTGATCCAATAAGATTGCGGCTTATATATCAATGCCTTAAGTGCCATATCTAATATGCCCCTGGTGATAAGGCCCTCGTGCCTATGACTATTAATGCCCTTCGTGACAAGCCTTCCAATTATCTAAAGATTGTCATTATGACAAGGACAGTTGTGACATTGAGTTTCCCTGTCCAACAAGTAATGGATTTGGTCCAAACCTTAAACACAATTGATAGTCCTATTTGACCTAGGCTAAATATAATTGACGTACTTTCTAGTGGCATCTGCAAAAGAACTGGCCACCAGTCCCACGAATGTAGGGACATAAAGAATGCAAATTGTTTCGGTTGTGGTGAAAGGGGCCACATCAGTACAAATTGCCCTAAGGCTGCCAAGGAAGGAGCAGCTAAGTCTGGGATGGATAAGAAAGGAAACGCCTAAACTACCGGTTGAATGCCAGAGATAGTGCATATCAATAATAGCATTAGGTACGTCCTTACCTTTTAGCATCGATTGTATCTGCTAAGTATTTTACGTTAATGCAAGGGATAATAAACCTTTAGTAAACCATAAGCTTTGCAAACTTTTGATTACATTCATAAGAACTTCAGATATTAAAAATAAGGTATAATTTACCAATGGAATCTTTAATGACCCTCTCTCCCATCCTCGGAGATAATCCTTTCATAAGAATCTGGAGTACTCTTCCCCAAAAAGAGTACGACAATATATATTACCTTATTTTACTATTTTTCCCATTGTTTTCTATCGCCTGCGAATGCCAAACTATGTTTGATAAAAGTGCCATATGAGGATTGGCGTATCCTAGTGCGTCCCATAGATTGCTTCCATGCCTGATCAGTATGGAGGTTTAATACATGGAACCCCTGAGATATCCCAATGGTCATATTGTACTAAAGTCGACTAGTAGTATTCAAAGAAGATATCCAGAATGGAATTGTCCAAGTAAATGTTCCCGATTAAGGAATTCGTGGACTTATAACATAAATGTGTCACTAATTTAACACAAGCAATGATGGATGAACTGGAGCCTGAGATATGGAAAATCTCTGTAGCCTCCTTGTATCTTGATCACCTTCTCCAAAGATTACCCTGTTTACCTCCTGAGGCTAGTAAAGTTAAGATTAACATTCCGCTGTGGGCTGGAGCATTGTGAAAAACTCCATGTTGATTATGGAATAATCGAAACCCTGACTAAGTAAGTTTTAAGATATACACTCATATAGCCTGACTCAATGTTCTGGGGGTTTGATATTATTAAATAAGAAAGACGGTTCATCTTGCTTATGCATTGATTACCGCAACCCTATTTAGGCAACAATTAAGAATCGCCATTAGCTGCCCAGGATCGTCGATTTGTTCGACTAGCTGTAAGGAATAACTCTTCTTTGAGATTAGTTAAACAGTGGTTGGAATAACCATCTCACCTTAAGATAAGTTTTTCTATAATAGTTGATAAATAAGTATCAAGGCTACTCCTTTGGAGATCTTGTATAGATGGAATGTTAAACATCTATTGTTAGGACAATAGATTGGTAAGTCCAATTATCAGGATCTGAAAGTTGCATTGGAAACAACAAATAAGATCACGCAAATTCATAACCATCTGTAAGATGCCAGTATTCGGCAGAAAATCAAGAATTAATGAAAATAGCAAACCTCCTAAATTCTTGTTAAGGAATAAGGTTCAACAAAAGATATCACCCCGGAAGGGTGTGCCAAATTGTTAAATTATCAGGCTAGTTAAGCTCTAAATATATATAGAATCATTCGAAGGGAAATCGAATGCGACAAAGGTCAATAGCCTATAAGCTAAAACCTATATAAGGAGCTTAGTGGAGTTCGCAATGCGACCCACACTGATGATTTAAGGATAGGTTTCGCCAATAAGTCGAAACACATTATCACGTAATGATAGGCAGATTAATGAAACTTTATGATTGGACAATAAACCTGTATAGACTAAGAATCGACAGGTTAAGAAGCTCCGAAGGAGAGTATGTACCTATTTTATAGGTCAACTGGGATACCCTTATAGGCCCAAATATACTATGGAAGTTAAGTCCATGCTACTTCAGAAAATACTTCCATTATTCTAGCAAATCTCGAGGTCGAGATTTCTTTTAAGGGGGTGAGGATGTAACACCTCGTAAAATCACGTTCAATGAAGTATTGACACGTGTAATAAACCCTAGTAAAGTCAAACCTTGAATATAAGGGACTAATTTTTTGAAAAATTGAAAAACATTAATTATGAAAGAACTGGAAGTATTAACATACCTAAAATAAGTTTCTAAATAACCTTTTACGGTTTTATATTCACAAACGAGCCACTTGTTAATCAAGTGTAGCCGTTTATGTAATCAATTGAAAGTTTGCGCAGAAAAGGGTTAAAAGCGTCAACATGTTAATTCTTACCTCTGAGTGATCTTTTAACAAACCGAGAGCCTCATGATATTTGATTATACTCTCGGGAATGCCAATCATTGGCCATCCAAGGCTTTTATGCCCAAAGGTGAAGTTACGCACAACTTTGCAAGTATAAGGGACTAAAAGTGTCAATATGTTTAATTATACCTCTGAATGACCTTTTATCGAGCCCGAAGCATTATGATGTTTAATAATACTTTCAAGAATGCCTAATATGGATTATATGAGGATTCAATGATATTAAATGATGAGTTACGTAAGTTTGCGCGTTAGAGGGACCTAAAGCGTCAAACTCCTAAAGTATACCGATTCGTATGTTATCGGACCTTCCGGAATATGACCATGAGTTAAACATACCCTATTTACCCTTTATATAGCTTAGATATAGGCTTAGAGGTGTTTGGTGCGCAAAAATAAACTTTTAAGTCATGCAGGGACTAAAAGTGTCAAAAAGCGCACAAGTTTGCGTTTACGCGCATATCTCACATTCTGAATATCCCCGGACACCCAAAAATTTATGTAAGCACTATAATATGTTATTTTACTGTTTGGCTTGATAAAATTCCATTCGTCGCGTCATTTGGTTCGTTTTTCGAGTCCGTCTGTGTTTCGTCGTAATTAACCGAACAACGTGACCGTACGACCAAACGAACCGACATCCGGCATATTTTTGAGCATGTTTCATGTTCCCCATACTTAGGCATCATTGTAGAGCCTTAAAAATGGTTTAACGGGCCTTAGAGGTGTCGGAAATGACATTTGGAAGTTCAGGGGCCAAACATGTCAACTTTTGAAAGTTTCTGGTGGCTGCCCAGGTCCTTGCGCACCGCAACACTTTGACCTTACGGTGCGCAAGCATCTCCCAGATGCAGAAACTCATTTTTCTTGGCTGTTCAAGTCCATGAAACGACCTATGGAGATATTTATCAATTCCATGCGCGTCCCCTACTGATTTTAGAGCTTAGGGGCACTTGTTATTGATCTAGATCACTTCATAGACTTAGTTGTCATCATCTAATGGATCAAAAATCACTATAAAAGGCCATTGTTTGCAAACATTTTTTATCATCCATTCCATCTGCAATTGTGGGACTTTCTGGAGCTCAAGAGCAGACACCAAGCAT